>OY730192.1:141779575-142034575 GCA_963422505.1 Pseudognaphalium luteoalbum
TGGCCCAGTTCAGCCGTATTCACCCTATGCTCAGCCGTATATGGTCCAGTTCAGCCGTATACGGTCCAGCTCAGCCGTATTGTGCGTTTGGGTGATAAAAATCTGATTTTTATTCGCCTTTGCGATACGGTTGTGCGTTTGAAGGTTTGGATATGGTCTACGGATACGGCTGTGCGATCTCTATAAATACAAGCCTCATTTCATCATCCAAGACACAACTCACAACCAAGAAACACACAACACTACACACACACTTTTCTCACTACTCTCTCTCTAGATTATGTTATAATTAGTAGTAGATTAGCGGCTAGTTAGTAGAGGGGCAATCTTGTAATATCGCTTGGTGCATACTAGGAGTTCTGCTCGTGTAAACGTTCAAGTTGTATTCAGCTACGCTCTTATTACGGTTATATCTATCCTTTATCTATTTCATTATGATGATTGTTATTACTGTTGTCATGCTAGATTTAGGATTGATCGCCATGATTAGCGAGTAGTGATATTGCATGTTTGCTATGATGTAGTTAGTCGTAAATTGGTTGTAATGATGTTATAGTGCTTTGATTTACTTTCTATCTATGATTTTAAAGCTATTAAACTAATCGCCTTTCAACCAGTAAACGTGATTACGGCCTTAATGATGGGACGTCGCGAACCCCATCAAAGGTACTTAGTTATCTGTGTCAAACATGAACATGGTCTGATTTGTTAATCGTGTACACATCGCTTTCTAAATGAACGCTAAGTACATCGTCATCGAGGAAATACTGCTTTCTAATTCGAACGCAAAGTACTCTGTGGCTAGGGAAATATGGTTTTCAAACTGAACACTAAGTACACTGGAGCCGTGGAAATACTGCTTTCTACTTTGAACGCAAAGTACACTGTGCCCGTGGAAATATGGTTTCTAACTGAACGTGAATATTACACTGTTGACAAATTAGGGATTTATTGGAACTTAAAAGTAAGGGCTGGTTTATATCATAGATGGATAATATTATGCTTAAATACAAACTTAGTTAAGTAGTCTGGGTTAGCTTTTATGAAGCAATGTAAGGTACCGTAAGTCGGCTGATTACTCGGTATAGCGTCGACAACACCTCCGGTGTAGTTAACACGTGGAAGCCGAGGAAAAGCCGCAGTTACTAAGCCTTGTGGAATAACGGCAACTCTGTGATCAGCAGAGCTGGTACCGACCAGGTCCTTGGTTCAGCAATGGAAACACCTCCGGTGGAGTACAGTGCAGTAATCACGGAAAGAGTCGTTGTTATCAGTCTATGTGAATCACGAGTCATGACTCAACACCCAGACTCACAAAACCATCGATAGAAAGTAATCAAGCACACTCTATAAACTTGGTCTTAAATGTTTTATTTAGATTAGATATTATTGTGGGGTTAAGAAAGGTCGGACATCGAGTTGGTTTGTCGCCTTATTCATGCACCCAGGGTTTCATCCCAGATAAGGGTCACTATACCTTCACCGGTTAGTGTTGTGGGCTGGATAAACTACTCCGATCAGAATCAGGATAGCCTAGTTGCCCAGTGACATACTGATCGAGAACTCTATCAGTAGGGGGTTAGTGCTTACTCCACAAATACCTAAAATAAATAAAATACAAACCTTTAGAACACGTTTTCGATCCAATCAATAAGGCTACCGAAATCATAGCAAACACCCCCTCTTGATTATCTGCTATTTACATGTATTTTATTCCGCTTTAGTTTAAATTTTCTGCCTAAGTATATAACAAAACCCCAATCAAATCTTTTAAAACCCGCTAGATTGATAAGTACGCCTGTTTCGTCCACGATCCACAATACACTGACTCAGAGAACGACCCTAGGTCATCCTTATTGCTATACACCAATAGTAACTAGGTATACTTAGGCCCGCATATATAAATTTTAAAACCCACTGGTGCCGCCGCTGACGGACGGTCCGACGACAGGGTAAAACCTGATCGACCGTTGGTGGTGCATCACATACCATCCACAAACCGACGGCCAAAGTGAACGAACTATTCAAACACTGGAAGATATGCTACGAGCCTGCGTAGTTGATTTCGGTGCAAACTCGGAAAAACATCTACCATTATGAGAGTTTTCGTATAACAACAGTTATCACTCCAGCATCAAGGCTGCACCATTCGAGGCACTGTACGGTCGTAAGTGTCGCTCGCCTATCTGTTGGACAGAAGTTGGGGATAGCCAACTCATTGGTCCGGAAATCATTCATGAAACCACTGAGAAAATCGTTGGCATCCAAAACCGGCTGAAAGCTACATGTGATTGTCAGAAGAGCTATGCTGACGTGAGACGCAAGCATCTCGAGTTCCAGGTTGGGGATCGAGTATTGCTCAAAGTATCACCTTAGAAAGGTGTCATTCGCTTCGGCAAACGCGAAAACTTAAATCCCAGGTACATTGGGCCTTTTGAGATCCTCGAGAGGATTGGTCCAGTGGCATATCGACTGCAGCTGCCACCCGAACTCAACAGCGTGCATCCCACTTTTCACATTTCTAATATGAAGAAATGCTTGTCTGATGAGACACTTATCATTCCGCACGACGAAATCCGTATCGATGATAAACTTCATTTCGTCGAGGAACCCACCGAAGTTATGGATCGTGAGATCAAACAACTCAAACGAAGTCGTATTCCCATTGTTAAGGTCAGGTGGAATTCGCGATGTGGTCCGGAATTCACTTGGGAACGGGAAGACCAGATGCGACTCGATTATCTTTAACTATTCGCGAATCCATCACCAACCACAACTTGAGCTCAATTTCGGGACAAAATTCTCTTAACAAGGGGAAAATGTGACACCCGCCAAATTAGGGCTAGTGATTAGTGCCTAATTCTATATAATACATGTGATTAGTCCTTGATTAGGTTAATTAATGTATCCTTATATATATATTGTTGAATATATACACGTACGCAATTTGGTTTAATCGTGCATTATCATATAGAATGGACTTCGATACATTTCATACGGACGTTGGTGCAACTTTTAATAAATAACATAAATCAATTTTATATTTAAATAGTAGTTATTTACATTATATTATTAAGTATTAATAATATACGAAACAATGTACGTTTTGTTTAAAACGTAACCGACACGAATTAAAAGCGCGAAACGCGTTCGACAAACGAAATAAACTTAAGTTATATTTTTATAATTCATTATTAAGTATTTTGATAAAATACTTCAACTAAAAATATCGTGATTACACGCGTACGATTAAAACGTTTAAAAACGTTACACAATTTAAACGAACGTCTAAACCGCAACCGACAACCAACCGACAACCAAAATATATTTTAAAACTTAGAATATATTATTTGAGTAAAACTTTTATTAAAAATATCGGGTTTTAAATCGTTAACAAAACGTAATATATAAAACGTTATACGTCTAACTAAAACGTAAAACGAACGGGTAAACGAACATCGCGCGTTACACAACTTTGGGAATAAGATTTTAACACCCACATGGGGGTGGGACCCACCCAAAATGCAGAAAATCTTCAAGGCATGACTTCTCCATGCCCTTGGTTGATTACAAGTTACATACTCCCATCCATACATCATAATTCACACACACACCTCACCCATACTCTCTCAACTCTTCCTCCCTCATTCCTATCTCCCTACCCACGAATTTTCTGCTGGTTTTCCAGCCCCCACAACCACCAAGATCATCACCATAATCCACCATTCAACCACCATAGCACCACCAAGTCGAAATTCAAGAAAACGCATCAAAACGAGCACAACGGCTTCCTTTCTTCTTCTCGGCTATACAATACTATTAAGAACATCAAAGCTCTCTCAAAATACTTGTTTTATGTTTATTAATATGTTTTAGTGCTCACTCAACAAAGAAATGTCCAAATTTATAGCTAAAACACGTTTTTCATAAACATATATAAATGACAGATTCTGTCCCAGAAAAATCATCTCACGAAAACGTTAATTTCTTGAGTGCTACAAAGAATTAGACAACGAAACATATACCAAAATTTTCGTATGGAAGATCTCTACAAAAAGTTCTTATTTGGACATTTCCAGAAATATACGGATTCTTATGTATAATCCAATCTTTGAACGAAGGTCTGTTTTGAACCAAATCTGACCACTCTTCATGGTTATTTTTGTTTAAAATAGTAAGTGAACTTATAAGATTATCGTAAAGTTCAGAAATAAACAAGACACCTAGGAGAATATGTGTGATTTTTAGTTAGGCTTGATTCGGACTAGAAATGGGTGAAATCTGGGGTTGAATCGGGTCTAAAATCTGGAACCGAAGCTCCAAAGGGCTGTTTTTGTCATTTCTTAAAAACCGACACTTCGGGTCAACCATAAAATGTAACGATAATTTTTTAAAGTTTATTTAACATATTTAAGGCTTCCCTATAAGTATCGAGTCAAACCGAGCTCATTTGACCAATTTGTCAAGGAAAAAGGCATTTCAGCCAAATCTGCGAAGTGAGTCCAATCTCGGTTCGCACCGCGAACTCGGTTTGCACCGCGATCTCAGTTCGCAGCGCGAACTCGGTTTGCACCGCGATCTCAGTTTGCACCGCGACCTTGGTTCGCACCACAATCTCAGTTCGCACCGCGACCTCGGTTCGCACCACAATCTCGGTTCGCACCGCAATCTCGGTTTGCACCGCAATCTCGGTTCGCGGTCAAATTTGGTCAACATTTTTCAGCACTTTGAAATTTACTTAAAATGGTTACCAAACAATAATAATTAGCCAATACGATATTAAACCAATACAAGAATGGTTAACAATCACTTTTATGAGTATACAAATGAATCGAAACATAATAATAATGCTTTTGAGAATTACTGTTACACACTGTCACCAAAGGGCCGTATACGTTTTCAAAATACAAACAAACTAAATGTATTTGGACATTACTAGTTGTGTGAGCAACTAGCATAGGTGATCTTTTGAGATGCCTACTCGTATTAACCAACGCGCGTCTTGGATGCCCTCAGGTTACAGTCTTCGGACATCTTTGCTTAGCTAAGCAACGCACATTTATTGAGATAAATGCATCAAACTCAGGTGAGTCTTATGGCCCCTCTTTTTACTGTTTTTCACTCAGGGGTATGATTCATTGCTTTTTTTTTACATGTGAACGCGAGTACAAACTTTTCATATACTACATGAGTTTACACAACTAATCATTTTAAGTCCTCCACAACATAGTTTGGTAATACTTTGGTAGCGTGAATGTTAGTATATGGTACCATATAGGATTGACAATCCTCGTCCGGGTTAGCAAGCACTAACTGGTCAAACGGACGCATTAGCATTTGAGTTTTGCGAGTGTGGATTAGGCACTTGTGGGGAGGCACCCTCGATCAGGTCCTTGAATGTGGATCCTGAAACCTCAGTTAAGGCTCATACTATGTGCTCATGGATGTATACATCATTTATTTGCTTGGTTGCAAATCAGTACATTAAATCTTGTGGTTCATACAACGTTATTTGATATACAAACCTGTGAGCTCACCAGCTTTTAGCTGACCATTTTTAGCATGTATCACAGGTGCTCAGCAGTAGGTTGGACTGCCCTCAGGATTACTGTAGCTCGAGTCAGCATGCAGACATTAGAGATTTCCTTGAATTAATATATTTTGTAAAAGTATTTATGTATCGGAATCTCTCATTTCCAGAACGCGAGCTATGTATTAGCTTCAAATGTTGTAAACATTATTATATTAATATATTTTGTTAAAACGACGCATGTAGAGTCGTTTACTATATATCTTTGTGATGTTGATTACCTGATGAGTCGCACCCAAAGTTTGCTTCCACTAATCATGAATTTTGGGGGTGCGACATCACACCACCACCACCATTCGGCACCACCACCACCCTCAAAAACCACCACCAAAACTCACTAAATCACTTGGCTTATTTGAAGAAAAACGACCACGACAACGAGCTCTATGATTTCATCTTTTCGGATTTCTCTCGCGTAAACTTGTAAGATTCCCGACACTTTCGAAAACCTTCTAGATTTCAATTTATTTTAGTTGTATTTTGTTAATCTAGCTTAGAGATGTCCAAATATATGTTTAAAACTCGTTTTCGGAAACATTGTTAGAAAATGTCGGATTTGGTCATTTTAAAGAAAACGACTCTAGAAACACAACCAACTCAAAGTAATGATTTTTATGAACTCTTTGAACCAAAATATGGGTTGGGAAAAAGAATAAGACCAAGTGGTGGTCGTTAAACACGTTTTCGACAAATTTCGGATCTGGTCAGACGTAGGTGACGATACGGCCAAAAACAGTATAGCGTAACTTCCTTAAGTGACGCATTAAGTGTCGCCAAAAACTCTCATTTTGCGTCACTTGCTTGAGTGCCGCTTAAAACCCTCTTTTTGCGACACTTGCCTAAGTGTCTGTAACCACCTGACCCGACACTTACACCGACACTCATACCCGACACTTTCCTAAGTGACGCCACCTTATGCGACACTTCCTTAAGTGACGCCAATAATTCAAAACTTACCATTATATGCGTCACTTCCTGATTGTCGCCAAAATCATTAAGTGTCGCTATAAGTGACGCTAAAAACAGAAAGTTTACAACTCATTTTTATACTAAGTGTCAAACTTGTATAACCTCAAACCTTTATACGATACGACTTCTAAAACACACCGGGACGTACTTTTAAGTATAAAACTTCGAAATCATAAAGATAATGTTGAGATTATTATTACAAACAATCACCAACGGGTCGTACATATTTTTCAAAACTCAATTAAATCAACTAAATCGTAGTCATTTGAACATTCTAGTTTGACGAACAACTACAAAGGCAGTCTTTTAAGATGCCTATACAACTAATAACCATCACGCGTATTGGACGCCCTAAGGTTACAAGTCTTCGGACATCATTACTCGGCTAATCAACTCAAGTTTATTAAGTTAAACTCTCACGACTCATGTGAGTCTCATAGGCCCTATTTTACTGTTTTTACTCAGGGGTGTGATATACTGCTCGTTTTGTTTTACTATATGAACACAACTACGAATCAAACAAATACTACATGAGTTATTCCACTAATCATTTCAAAGCCCTCCTCAGCATAGTTTGGTAATACGTTGTAGCGTGAATATTAGTATATGGTACCATATAGGATTGACCATCCTCGTCCGGGTTAGCACGCACTAATTGGTTACCGGATGTATTAATATTTGTTCAGACGAGTGTAGATTAGGCACTCGTGGGAGGCACCTCGATCATGATACCTTAAAATGTGGACCTGACACCTCGAGTTAAGCTCAGACTATGTGCTCATGGATGTATAACTTTTATTTTGCTTAATTGCATTTTAAATTCAATTAAAATCTTGTGGTTCATACGAATATGTTTTGACATACAAACATGTGAGCTCACCAGCATTCGCTGACCCATTTTAGCATGTATCACAGGTACTCAGCAGTAGGTTGGACTGCCTAGTCAAGATTCATTAGCTCGAGTCAGCATTCAAACAATCAGAGATTTAATTGCATTATTATATTTTGTATAAAGTAATTATGTAATGTAAATCTTTCAATTCAGAAACAGAGCTAATGTAAACTATATTTTTGATGTAAACTTTGGTTTAAATCAATACAATTGTAAAACGACGCATGTAGTGGTCGTTCATTATATACCTGTTGTGTTTTGATTATTGATTAGTCGCGCCCCGATCCGATTCGCTTCTGCAACTCGAAATTGGGAGTGCGACAACAGGAATACTCATAGAGTCATAGTGAAATGACACATAAATATGATTTAACGGTCGATCTAGCTAGTTTTTCTAAGGTTAGGTTTATTCAGTTTCGAAAGATTCATCTACCGCTTGGCATGATTGTGTTCAGGTGAGTCAAGATTTTTTTAGTTTTCATATCGTCCATCATTTAGCTCACTCTATATTATTTTTGTTATTTGTCAGAAAAAATGATATGCTTCGATACTCAGATCATAACAAAGTTTAGTCTCTACACAGAATATTCATCAAATCACAACTATTACACATCTTCAAATTAGCTAATTAATGAAATAAACATAAAAGTAACTACCAACTATTTTTTCATATATTTAATTTACATATATAAATTATATATTTATCCTTGCCGTGTCACATAAATATACAAAATTATTAACCTGTGCGCTGTATAATGCATATTATATATTATTCACATATAAATACATAGGTACATGCACCAAAATCATACAAAGTCCTCACATTACACAAAAACTCACTTCTTAAAGCACATAGACCACACCAACAACTAGATTTATATATACACATCTAAATATCAAATATGGCGTCTCAAACACTTTCAGGTGATCAAAGTAATCCGATCAGCGTCCCCGATTTGCTAAACCAAGGCGATCCCAACTTTCCGGACAGTCTCCTTGACGACCCATTAGACTACTTTCCAACAGAAAAAACATCCAGTGGTTCTTTATCCTCCGCAAATGATTCGGAAGATTCCGTCCAATTAGGAACCGAAAAACAAACAAAAAGAGACAACACATCAAAAAGGAAGAAACCAGCACGTGGGAAAAACGAGCCAGCAGATTGGACGAGGTACAGAGGAATCAGGCGAAGGCCGTGGGGGAAGTTTGCAGCTGAAGTAACAAATCCGAAGAAAAAAAGAACAAGAATGTGGTTAGGAACATTTGATACACCAGAAGAAGCCGCATTGGCTTATGATAAAGCCGCGTTTGAGCTGCATGGCTCGCGAGCAAAGCTTAATTTCCCTCTTTTAATCAGCTTTAATGATGGACATCCTAATAAGGTGGTCTCTAAGGTGATAAAGTGTAGTGAAATATCTCTTCCAGAACAATCTGCAACGTCATCGTTGACTCCTGTTGTAAAACGACATATAAAGAGGCAAAAGAAAAATAAGGACGGGCCGCTCCCAATGGTAGAGCAAGCATCAACTATAACTAGTGCTAGTGAGTGCGAGTCATTTTTCGCGAAACTTTTAGGTGAAAACATGGTTGGTGATCATGATAATGACTTCAATTGGGAGTTGAATGTGGATACTTTAATTTTTGAGCAAATTTTAAGTGAAACCATTGTAAAGCCGCCAACGCCGCCACCACCTGCCGCCATCATAGAGGTGGTTGATGACTTACCATGGGAGGTGTTGATGCAAAATATGCTTGAGCCACCAATGACTGCTAGTAAACAAATGGAGGAAATAGATGTTGATACATCTGAATTTGTGGGTATTTTTGGGATAAATATGGCTGAGCAGCAGCCAAGTATTGCTACTAGTAGCACGGCGGAAGATGGCGGTGATGGTGGTCTTCACTCACTATTAAATTGCCAAATGGATATGGTATCACCGGTATGTAGCTACGCCACCACGATCACGGGGGAAGTTGTTTGGTGATGGATTTCTAATTTCTTAATTAGTCTCAATTTTAGTCACTTATGCCAACAAAATGAACATGTTGTGGCATGATAATCAAATAGCTGGAAGTTATTAACGCAATTAGAAGTGCAACTTTTCTTTCACATACGAATGATTATGTATAGTTTGGCATTTGTTTACTTATTCCACTCAAATGCTATAAAAATGACCATTATCGTGCGTGATTGATTTGTTATATGAGCACCTTTGTACTAATGTGTGCCTTGTTATTTAGAGAAAACTATGAACCCTTTAATATTCAACAATGTTGATTTATCAATACTTTTCAGTGAAGATAAACTAATATTAATTGATTTAGAAAAGATTTAATAAGAACTCAAATATTGCTAAGAACCTCTAATAACAACCCAAAATTTGATTTTATACTCTATGAGTTGAAAATTTTGTAAGTTTTTTTTTATAAGCCATGATTCGACACCATCTTTGATGGACCACTATTCCATGGGGACCATCCCACCGCCACACAGACTTGGCCCATATAAGGCTCTCCTTAAGGAGACGTAACCCATAGAAATTGTTTGCACTAGGTGGGATTTGAACTTTGGACCTCCCAAATATAAGAGTGTCCTCCATTCAAATTTATCATTTGGCGAAACCACAAGTTCTATGTTTAGTAATCTTAATTTAAGTATCTAACAGAGTTCTAAACCATTATCCATTGAAAAAATTGAAGGTATTTGCATATGGATCTTCATCCAGATGCATTTATCGAAAACTTTAATTTTATCGACTCTAAGGCTTTAGGATTCTATCAAAAGCTTAAAGCTTACACATGCATCTAAATAATTTTCACTTACATGATATCGACAACTTATATGACTAATGTTCATGTGTAATTATTAGTCTTTTGGATTTTTAACAATATTTGAATTTTTAGTTGATCCTGTCTCTTCATTGACATATCCTTTTATGGTTCTAACTTCTAACTTAAAAGTTAGATTACCTCTTCATCCAACCTATTTAAACAGTTTTAAGTGACCAAATGGACTGTAAATATGAGCCTGAGCCTAAGAACACTTTACTCAATCTATACATATGAATGAGTTGACATTTAAAATCAAACTATGATCAATATAACACGATCAACTTAAGAGTCAAGACTCAGATACCATTTTACAAACAGTTAAAAACATTGCAACCATTGAACAAATTTGAAAGAATGTAAACCATACATAAGCAACAAATTACTGCCGTCTAATTCATTACCCCCAACTTGTAATAACAGCAAATTTTCATCCAAATGAATATTAATTTTAAACGATTGATATATATGCATAAAACAAGTACCATATGGCAACATATAACCATAATGATGCGAGAACCAACCAACAGTACAAAGAATAAGAGAAGATCCATTCGAACAACTTTTGTAAAGAAATAGGTCAGTAATCTCCACAGATAGATGTTTCCTCAAATTATAATTCATAGTCATTTTAACTCTGAATGTTTCACAAGTTCAAAAAGGTTCATCTCTCGCTATCAGAAAACCAGGAGTATCTGCAGTTGAGAAAACTAGCTAGCTGTGCAACGATCCCCATCCTATGCATTGATCAATTCCCTAGCCCTCCTCAACCCAGCGGGTGTCTTCTCCTATAATTAATTTTGTTTTTTTAGAAAACAGATACTATGATTCAAATCATATAACAAAACAGAGGTTCAATTAGAATAAGAGGCATGATTATGGTTCATAGATTCACATGAATATCGGATGATGTAACTTTCTGTTTTCATTTTAAAGATGACACTTTGGGAGTTTGGGTTGTGCTTTATCTCTATAAGATCAAATGGGTACTTTAATTAATTATATCCAGAATAAGATACGGGTCAAATAGGTGTAATAATTGATAAAAATATCTATATAAGAATCATGTCAAATGTTGTCCAAAGTACGTTTATATGGATAAAACCTCCTAAAGTGTTCTATTGATATATTTAGATTATTCCTGTGAAAGTATAGGTTTTATTCATACTTGGTACAAATTATTTGATAACAGATGCTAATATACTCAATCAGGTGTTTGTAGGTCAGCCCGACTGGGCTTTCAAAATTTTCCTGTTTTCTGACCCATTGCCCAACGCCCCAACCTACCTGAACCACCCATTTTGTGACCTCTACTTTAAAGATATATTCTTTATTTAATAAATGGCTTTGTCTTTCATTTCTGTATATCAACTAAATAGTGAGCTATGCAGTCATGAGATGAGGCGCATACAAGATGGTGTGACATACCTCTTCGGTCGGCTTCGGTCTTCATCATAGTCCATCGCTCCACCAAGTTCAGAGAACATCTCCTCGTGCCCTCGGAAGTCATGATCGGCCTGCTCACAGGTTGTAACTTCTGCCACAAAGTAAGTAAGATGCATCGACAAAAATATCCAAGGGGATGTTTGGGTTTGATTATTAAAACTGCTTATAGCGTCTTGATACAGCAAAAAGCACTTTTGAGGGTGTTTATGATTGTTTGTCCATACTGCTTACCGGATTATGTGAGTGAATTCACAATTTCAGTACTTTATTCCAAAAAATTAATTTCAAAGGGTAAAAGTCAATAAGCAGATATGAAGTGTGTTGATAAAGAATCCCAAATGCTCTCCAAAAGTATATAATAAAGTCATATTCACACTCCTCGAATATTGTTTACCGATAGCTCATCATTACAGGATACAAAGTTACAAACACTGGGTACAACAGATGCAATGCAAAATTTCATGACAAAAGATACAGTTAACTACTGATATATAGGCTTCTATAAATTGTATTAGGTTTTAACTGTTGTGTCTAAAAATAAGATAAACCCATCACTCATGGTAAACACCACAAAAAGAAAAAGAAAAAAAAGAAGACATGGCAATATAAAAATTAAATAAAGCTGACCTTCAAGGAGAGTGCCTTCTTAACTTCCTCCATTCTTTCATCGGCTTCTTTTTTATGCTTCTTGTCCAGCTCACTCATCATGTCAGCCCATTTTATCTTATCTTGAATTGTGATAAGTAGATTATCGGATGTACTTAACCTAGAAAATGCAAAAACATGTGAAAAAACTGAGCACTAGTACAAGGGCTTTAATTGAGAACCAAGTGCACAAATAAATGCCAAGGACTAATTACCAATCAGATAATGTATGTATCATACTCCCCAATTGTCCAGGCCTTAGATCTCTCCCTGCTGCAAATTGCACCTATAACAACCCACATGATCATTGATTAGAACAAATTAACGATTATGATAATAACAAACAATAAAGGATTAGAAATAACAAACAGTTCACTATACAAAGTCTTCTGAATGTCATACCTGAAAACATCTTCGAAACTGGTCCAGTTTGCCCCTAACAATACCCTATGAAGATGGAGAAGTAAGTAACAATAAAAGCTAGCACCTCCCTATTTATATAGTATAATATAAGAGAGAGGGGAGAAAGAAAATTTGAAATATAATTTTTTAGATCCAATAAGGGACGAAATAAATACCGGCATAAATCTTATAAACTACACACAAGTTACTTACTCAACAAGTGAAAGTAATAATGGAAAGTACCTACCACATACATGCAGTCATTGATCAAAAAATCTTCAAGCTCGCGAACATTATTCACGTCTAACTCTTGCATCAGCACATCATATGGCAGTACCTGAAAGGACCCACAATGAACTAGGAAATAAGAAATTATGGACATACAAATGCAGCCTAGCATGAAAAAAATTAATACCACCTTGTTTTCATATTGCTTATCAAGCTTCGAAGAGTGATAAAATAACAAGTCCTAATCACAAACCCAGATTATGCCAACACAAAGGTAATCTTTTCCCCTTTTAGCTTCATTAATAGTGGATAAATATTTTGTGTCAATTGCATATTTTAGTGGTCTACAGCATTTTTAATGTCAACATTTTCCACCCTCTGTTTGTATTAAGCTCAGCTCCACTAGTGGCAGCTGTGTAACTCATAGCATTTTCATTGATATCAAAATTATCAATGCATTCAGCACATTAACAAAAAATTAACAGCGACCCTTCTATTGAAACTTGGATTCAACTCAGTTATTAGTGTTATCCAACAATGAAAATATATCACAATAAAGTGATAAACCACTATCATAATTTACAACAAAAGGATAATTCACAAATAAGTCTAGTACGTGATCATTTACTCAGTAGTCACTATCGGTCCTACAAACAAAATGAGAAAACAATCTCTGGTAGACAACTGAACACATTTAGTTTATACACAGGAAAATACGAAATATGCAAGAATTACATACAGAAACACGCAGAAAGATCCTTTATTCTCGATGAAAGTTTCAAATAGGTACCAGAGTTACAAAGACACATATATATACAAAACATCAATTTACACATATGAAGTCACTACTGCTACTCTGCTACTGATACAAGACTATTGACATGACAGAGTACGCACCTTGTTAGTCTCAGCTAGTGTTAGCACAGTAAGTTGTTTCAGCTTGCGGACTTGATCGGGTGCCAATGGTGGAAGATTACTAGCATTGCCTACATATACATTAACATAACAAAACTGAATCCCTTTAGACACAGCAATTTCATACTTATATTCGAAAGGCAAAATAAATTAGTTTGAAAGAAGCAACATACTCTTATATTCACTCCATGTTCCATGAGCAAACATACGAAGTAAATCAAAGTAGACAGCATGTTCTGTGCCTTGAAGCTGAATAAAAAATAAACAGCATAAATGATATATATATATATATCACATGTCAATGTAAATTGATACCTAAAACATGTACTTATAATTCAAGCAAAATTGCAATTTCACAACCCTAAACTCAAATCTCTGTAATGCAACTTCTGTACGCTTGTACAAATAAATATATACAAATAATAACATGATTAAATCAGGCAAAATAAAATAGAAAACCTGAAATTATATGAGAGAATCGGAAAAAATACATTAGGTATTTGACTGGACCTGAATAACGTTAGGTATGGAAAGGATCTCGGAGAAAGCAAAGAGTGAAGGATGTGAAGTGGCTTCATTAATGACGGTTGCGAGAGATGAATCATGTAAAGTAGATGCTTGATTCACGAAGTGATTGATGTGTTCTTCTTGCTTTTGTTCGATATCCATGATTCGCAGCAACTGATGATCGAATCAAAACCGATGAAATTAGGGTTTTGAAATCAGAATGAGGGATTTTCTAGTTGGTCATTGGAGTGCTGTCATCTGCTAGTGTATTTTCTCTTTTACCCAAACTAAATTACTACTACTATTATTATTATTATTATTATTATTATTAGATTTAAGGTCCGCGGAACGCGGACAATAAAAATAAAAGTGTAATCATTTTGAAGTTAAAATTGTTATTTTAATTTTCTTTTCAATGGTTACAAACTTTTAGTTGTATTAGTATTAGATATTAAGCTTAAAAGGGTCCATTAGTATCCCTGAGTTAAACATTCCAAAAAAAAAATTCAACCCATCATTTATGTGGAACTTACTCAATTACTAAACAATTAAAAAGAAAAGCAAAGCTAAATTATATCAATAATTCACCACGAGCAAGAATGAGTTTATACATTTTGTAACTTTATTGTAGCTTAATGCAATTATACAAAATCATATATACATTCCCTAAACAGTTGTATATTTCTCAAGGGTACTTATTCAATTACAATTCCAGACATTCAACGATACAACGACACTTCTTGATATTGATCCCACCTTTGCTACCCTTATATACTACAACAGGGCAAATTAGCAAGTACTTAATGAATATCACCTATAAAATAGATTCTAAATAATAAATATGTCACGTAGGTAAAAAAAACTAATAAGCTCCATATACCAAAGTTTCTTGCATCATACAATCGAACACCGGGTGCTTTGAAGAGGATTAAAAAATCTGAATTGATAAACGTGTCTTCTTGTTGGAGTTCTTTGAATGTGGTAGTCCTAACTGACATAGCAAACTCAAATCCATAAGCCAAGATATCATAGTTGTTGACCGTGTCTACAACAAAAAAGAACACATTAAGCCAATAGTACTACCAACCAACTTGAGCTTAAAACACAATCAAATGCAGAATATATTCATAACAAAAATGGTTATAATCTCTCCATTCCCCAAATATATTCAAAAATTTATAGATGGAAGAAAACCTTACAAAAGAATCAACCGGTTGACAATCACGATAAAGACCACAGAAAACATCTTAAATACATGTTAAATACAAAGTGACACATAACTAAAACTACAATCGAATATATAGTTCTGTAGCAAAAAAATGTGAATCGTAATAGTAGTTATATGTATTTTAGATATAATTTTATAAGGCAGAAAAATAGGAAAATGAATGAAGGAGAAGTTGAGTGGAGTTTGGCACATGTGATAAAACATTGCTGGATCCAGAAACCGCATTACAATGATCAACCTCCCACATAGAGAAACTCTATCTCTCTCTTAACTTTCCTATAATCCCACTTTACATGTGAATTCATATAAATAAAAACAACCATTTTATTTAAAAAATAAAGCATTATTATAAAGAGAACATATTAAAAGAAAAATAAAAAAGATGCACACCGTTGGGGACCCTCCCTTCACTTTGAGCAAGGCCAATTAACTGTATACAAATCACTTATACTGGTTATAATCCGTTAACACCTTCTGTATGCGACATCTTCTGAGGTAATTCTAATTAGTAATTACTTGGCAAAAATATAATACATGGCCGTTGTATATATTCACATTTACTCGCTTCAACGAAAGCTCATCAACCTGAAAAATCATTTGGTGTGAAACATACAAACTTATATTCATAGGGTTCAATCTATCGTATCGTCATTTTTGTAGTGCTAATATATTCATAGACATATATTTACGTTTATCAAATACTAATTTTCAAGGTTTACCTCAACAATTCTTGGCTACGTGAGGTCTCGTGTCATGGCTCCAAACACATTTTTAGCATATCTTCCCATCTACAACACACTAATGATTGTTAATAGTTAATACCATACATATAGCAATAAAACTTTTCATAGAAAAAAAATTGCTTTTAGGAGCTTACATTAACAATGAAATCAAAAGAAAACTTCCTTTACATTAAATAAGGCCAAATGGGTCATAATGAAATGAATTAAAACTACTGTCGGTTGCTGCTATATTCTTACATTAAAGCGAATCAAACTCAATCAAAATAAACGGAAAACCTTTCATATACAGCATTTATACTATCTATTGATTGTATGGGTCAATGAGAAAATTCTAAACTAACTCCTAATAGTAGTAAACTTTGATAAAGCACACTTTAAAACAACTAATAATGAAATGGGTCGAATGCTTATCACAAATAAGATTAAGATGTTGGAATGGAGGTCACTATAAACACAGACCAAAACCATTAAACATCAAACAAAAACCAAGCCATCAGATAAACTTTAGAAGGCCTAATAAGTTAAACCCCATTTAAATATACAACACCTAATAATTTAGACAGACAACAAATGATCTCGAAGCATACATAGACTGGAACGAAATAAATGCAATTCAAGCACTTACACTAACCATCTTACTTAATTTACAAATAAGAATGAACCAAACATAAGCTCATATATTCCAGATTTATTGGCAACATTAACATAAAATTATTGAGATATTGAACTACAGTGTGGATGTTAAACACAACACAAAAGCAATCATTGTAAGGTAAAGGACTAACATTTTCTTTAACGTGGTCAGCAAAAACAGACAACTCTTTCAGTAATGCCTGCAATGTCCCACTATCATCTTCTTTGCTCTCTGAGAGAAAAGATCTTTGACCCACTGCACATACGAATCACTAATGAAACACATGTGTCTATTGCTACCAAATCAACTCAACCTAAGTTTGTTTAATTAGCACAATGATGGAACATACAGAAACTAATCATAAAACTGAACAATGAAACGCGAAAAGTTATAATTAGTATAGGGAACCAATATTTGAATTCATTTAGTAGTCACGAAACGCGAAAGAGTAATACATGCTAATTTTATAAGAGATGAGATAAAAACCAATTGTCATAATGTGGAGACCATTAAAAACCTTATAGCTCGACTAAATCAGTTAATGAGTTTATCGTATAAACATGGAATGCATTATAAAATCATACACTATAAAGCTTTGAAATTTAATGAGTGTCTGACTATGAAATTGCTTGACCACAAAGCAGTCCCAAAATTATTATATAATCTAAAAATCAAAGTAAACCACAAATCCAAATAATTCCACAATCAAAGATAATAAGTCAGCTTCAAAGCACCCAATTTTGACATATCCAAGTACTAATTAAACATCGCAAAATACATGCATATATAATCAATATTACCTTTATAAAAAAGCTTCACTTTTAATGCTTTATTGCTACACCAGAAAAGCATATGTACAACGGCAAACCCCACCGGGAGAGTCGAAGTCGTGCGGAAAGATTTGGCTGAATGAATAGGAGTTTTAGATATGGAAGCCGTGGGTGGTGGCGATGACGATGAAACAGGCGGAGTCTTGGTTGAAGGGGAGGTGGAGGAGGTCAGGGAATGATTGATGTAGCGAGGATTGTGGAGATGATCGAGTTAGGGTTTGGTAGTTCATAATTTGGGTTTTAAAGAAATTGCAGTCAGTGTTTTTTCTATGATTTTATTTTAGGTTTTACAATCCGGTTAAAATACTATAGCCGATTTTTATTATAATATTATTTAATTATAATATTATTATTTATTTATTTATTTTTTATTATTATTATTATTATTATTATTATTATTATTATTATTATTATTATTATTATTATTATTTATTAATTAAAGTAAAAAGGGTGTTAAGTGTAAGTATCACCAAATTAATCTTAATCGTAGGATCAATATGGGAAAAATCAATTAAGGGTTGAGATTGTCCCAAGTTATTTTGCTTTAAGTATATGTTATGTTATGTTATAGATAGATTATTATTATTATTATTATTATTATTATATTATTATTATTATTATTATTATTATTATTATTATTATTATTATTATGATTATTATCGAGTAAATTTAATAGATGAATTGGGTAATCATTTCTACTCGGGTTTGTTGGCCGGAGATGATGACAGATGATATGGATTACAATTACTAGTCGTCGACTAATTGTCTAATGTCAGTTATTGATCGGTAGCTGCTATCTTTTCTTTCTTTTTTTTTTCTTTTTTGAAAAGCATTAATATATTATAAATAAAAATAGTTACTAAAATTACAAATCACTCTACAAGTCATCTACGAGATGTAAGACTTGAGAGGACTAATCGATCAAATACATGTCAAGTGTCTCACACTCTTTGACCCTACTCAAATAACTATAAAAAATGTGATCTTTTCATCACACGACTACATGTTTCTTTCTATCTCTTGCATGCTTGACTAGGATTCGATCTCCATTCTTCTCATGAAGATATTGATCATTTCTCTCTATGAACTATCCAAAAATAAGTTAACACTTGAACTTCATCACATATTTTACGAGGGTTAAATTGTTGATTTTTGAACAATAATTTATTTCTCAAACCTCAAATAACATACATTGTAGACCATAGAACCGCTTGCCAAATTGTACGTTGATGTTTAGTGAAGAAAGATGACCCTCATGATAAATTATGTCCCTGATCGAAAGAGCATTATAATTCCCCATTTGCCACCATGCGAATATACATTGTCATCCATTTTGAACTCTATCACATAAAAGCAAGCTATGGTCCACCGTCAATCAAGAGTAGAGTTTAGATCAATATCGAATCGATTAGGAACCATTCGAATCGGGATCCGGCCTTGCATAACCATCCATACAAATATGCACACTATTCTTGGGATAATGTTTAGACATCTTGTTTCTAAAGTGTTGCTTGTTGGACCTAGAAATTTTTCATCCACCAACTCCTTGAGAGCCTTGACCGTGAATCTTCCTTGAACATCCACAAGCCACCTCCATTTGTCCCTATTTGCATGTTAGGAGATATAGATTGTAAAAGAGATAATGTCGCACCCCCAAATTCGGGTTGCGGTCGGAGCGCGACTAACCAATAATCACAAGCACAAAGATATAATGAACGACCACTAAATGCGTCGTTTTACTTTGTATTGATAAAACCAAAGTGTAACACCCCCAAATTTAATGAATCGCGGAATCATACTTTGGGTGTTACTAATCAAGAATCAAAGCACACAGATATATAGCAAACGACTCTATATGCGTCGTTTTAACAAAATATATTAATATTAAAAGGTTTACAACAGTTTGAACTCATACATAGCTCGTGATCGTAATATGAGAGATTTAAGTACATAATTAGTTATACAAAATCTAATAATGCAATGAAATCTCTGAAGTTTGCATGAAGACTCGAGCTAAGATGTATCCTGATGGGCAGTCCAAATCTACTGCTGAGTACCTGTGATACATGCTAAAATGGGTCAGCTAACGCTGGTGAGCTCACAGGTTTGAGTATCAAATAATATTCTATGAACCGCAAGATTTAAGTATTGATTTGCATCCAGCAAATAAAGTTACAGATAATGTATACAACCATGAGCGCATAGTCTGAGCTTAACTCGAGGGTCGGGTCCCATATAGAGAATTCCGAGCGAGGTGCCTCCACGAGTGCCTAATCTACACTCGTCTTCCCAAATATTAGTACGTCCGTTTACCCGGTTAGTGCTTGCTAACCCGGACGAGGAGGGTCAATCCTATATGGTACCATGTACTAATATTCACGCTACTTTCGTATTACCAGACTATACTGACGGAGGACTTTGGTTTGATTAGTTGAAAACAACTCATGTAGTATATTGAAATATGTACTCGCGTTCATGTGTTAAAAATAGAGCAATGTATCACACCCATAGTAAAACAGTAAAAAGAGGAGCCATGAGACTCACCTGAGCCTGAAGAGTTTATCTTAATAAACTTAGATTGATTAGCCAAGAATCGAAGTCCAACGACTTGTAACCTGAGGGTGTCCACGACACGCGATGGTTATGACATGATTGAGTATCTGAAAGATCACCCTTGTAGTTGTTTGTTCAACTAGAATGTCCAAATTACCATGATTTGGTTGTTTGTTTAAGTGTTTAAAAATGTGTACGGTCCGTTGGTGATTGTTTGTAATAATAATCCCACATTATTATTTTGATGATTTTGAAGTGTTATACCTAAAAGTAAGTTCCAATGTGTTTTAGAAGTTGTGTCGCATTCGTGTTTGATGTTATACAAGTTTAACACTTTGTGTGAAAGTTTAGATGTAACACCGTTACTCGTGAACCTAGGGTAAGGGCGAAGCCCGTTAATGACGGGGGTCCGGGGGCAGCGCCCCTGGTAGTGGGGTGCAAGGGGCGGCAGCCCCTGGCGGGGTCCAAGGGGCAGAGCCCCTGGCTGGGGTCGAGCTGCCAGGTCAGCTTGGAAAATTTTTATTTCTACTATATTGCTTTGGTGAAAAACGCACCTGGACTTGAATTTGGGTGAAATGGGACGTCAAATTTGGGCCTCAATACTTAGTGTAAAATTAGTTTAAAACCTTCTGTTTTATGCGTCACTTATAGCGTCACTTAGGGGTTTGGGCGTCACTTAGGAAGTGACGCATGAAAAGGCAGAATCTGAGTGAGGGCGTCACTAACGGAAGACGCATACTGAGGCGTCACTAAGGTAGCTTGGGCGATACTTAGGAAGTGTCGCATAAAACTGGAAATTCTGAGTTTAGGGCGTCACTTAGGTAAGTGACGCATAAGGTGGCGTCACTCCATTAGTGTCGGGTATGAGTGTCGGTTAAGGCTTCTAGGCGTCACTAAACAAGTGACGGAGGTAAGTGTCGGGAAAAAGGGGTTTTATGCGGCACTTATGCAAGTGACGCATAATTAGGGCTTTTAGCGACACTCAATGCATCACTTAAGTGACGCATGAAGTGACGCTATACTGCACCTTCGTTGCAACACTTAAGGCTGTTAACGAAATTTTGAGCCAAAAATGAGTTTTTGAGTTTCCGTTTGGTCTGATTCTTTTACCCAACCCTTATAAGAACATTCTAAGCTTAAAGAAACAACTAAAACTTAAAAACACTTAAAATCGAGAGGTTTCGAGTTTTCGTCAGAAACTTACAAGTTAACGAATCAAGATTCCGGAAAGGTAGGAGTGTAGATCGTGACGCGGTGGTTCTTTTCTTCCAAACGAGCTTCGAGATTGGAGGTCGTCTTGTGGCGTTATTTTGAGAATTAAGATGATGGAGTGATGGTGGGTGTTTGTTGTTTTAGAGAGAAAAGAGGAAGAGAGAAGGAGAGTAAAGTGAAAATGAGGTGGGGAGGTGGTGACCTCACCCCTTTTGGCAGATTTTTTGTGGGGCCCACCTCATGTGGGTGTGTCCCAAACTTGTTCCTCGCGTTTGCGCTCCGTGCGGTGTTCGTTTTCCCGATTGTTTAAATGTTAGATAATTATTTTATGTGTTTTAATATGCATTTTAAAATATGAATAATCACCCCATATTTTTGTTGAAGTATTTTACCACATATTTAATGGTTGCGATATAAAATATAACTTTAGCTTGTTTCGCTTTGTTTGCGCGTCTAATATTTTTATAGCATAGTCCTTGCTTGTACGATACGAAATGTAATTGAAATATTATTGAAATAATATTTTGGATATAGTAGCGTTATTTAATAATGTTGTACTATTTAATAAAAATGTTCACCAACGTCCGTATTTACTTGAACCGAATTACATTCGATTTGGGATTGCGTACGATTTAATCAAATCGCGTATTCGTATATATTCAACAATATATATATATATATTTCGATACATTAATTAGCCTAAAACCAACTAATTACATGTATTAACAGAGGGTTAGGCACTAATCATTAGTCCTAATTTAGCGGGTGTTACACAAAGTTTACATCAAAATATTGTTTACATTTGCTCAGTTACTCGAAATTGAGAGATTTACATTACATAATTAATCTATACAAAATATAACAATGCAATTAAATCTCTGATTTGATTGAATGCAGACTCGAGCTAATGATTCCTGATTTGGGCAGCCAACCTACTGCCGAGTATCTGTGATACATGCTAAAATGGGTCAGCGAAACGCTGGTGAGCTCACAGATTTGTATGTCAACACATATTTGTATGAACCGCAAGATTTAATTGAATTTAAAATGAAATTAAGCAAAATAAAAGTTTTACATCCATGAGCACATAGTTTGAGCTTAACTCGAGGTGTCAGGTCCACATTTAAGGAATCCTGATTAAGGTGCCTCCCACGAGTGCCTAATCTACACTCGTCTGAACAAATTTTAGTATGTCCGTTTACCCAGTTAGTGCTTGATAACCCGGACGAGGAGGGTCAATCCTATATGGTACCATATACTAATATTCACGCAACAACCTATTACCAAACTATGCTGAGGAGGGCTTTGAAAGATTAGTGAGATAACTCATGTAGTAATTGTTTGTTTTCGTACTTGCGTTCATATAGTTAAAATAAAATGAGCAATGTAATCACACCCCTGATGAAAACAGTAAAATAGGGGCTATGAGACTCACCTGAGTCTTGAATGGTTTATCTAAATAAACTTGAGTTGATTAGCCGAGTAGTGATGTCCGAAGACTTGTAACCTGAGGGTGTCCACGACACGCGATGGTTATTAATTGATTAGGTATCTTAAAAGACTACCTCTGTAGTTGCTCGTCCAACTAGAATGTCCAAATGACTACGATTTGGTTGATTAACTTGAGTTTTGAAAATGTGTACGACCCGTTGGTGATTGTTTGTAATAATAATCTCAACTATTATTATTATTATGGTTTCGAAGTGTTATACTTAAAAGGTATGTTCCAATGTGTTTTAGAAGTCGTATCGTATTCGTGTTTGATGTTATACAAGTTTGACACTTGGTGTGAAATGCATTTACAAACTCTAAGTGACGGGAGTCCCGGGGCAGCGCCCCTGGTAAGCGGGGTTCCAGGGGTGGCAACCCCTGGCGGGGTTGGCCCCTGGTTGGGGTCGAGATGCCAAGTCAACTCGATTTTTTTTTATTTCTACTACATTGCTAAGGTGAAAAACGCATCTGGACTTGAATTTGGGTGAAATCAAGTGATAAAATTTTTGGTCTCGACACTTAGTAAAATATGTGTTTTCTTGGTTCTGTTTTATGCGACACATTTTGCGACATACAACTTTATGTCGCTAAGTGCGACATAGCCTGTTGTGTCGCAGATCATGACTGTGACATAAGGGTTTGTGTCGCTAAGTGCGACATCCGCAATTTAATCCGCAATTTAATACGCAATTTAGTACGACTGGAATAAGTTTTGCGACATAATGTTTTGTGTCGCTATCTGCGACATCTGGAGGTATTGCGACATAGAGGCTTGTGTCGCTATATGCGACATAGGCCATGATTTGGCGACATAAGGCCTTGTGTTGCAGGTGGCCTGGAGCCTCTGCGACATAACGAGCTGTTGGTCGGAAAATAAGCCGAAAAGATGTTTTCCGATTTTCGTTTGACTTGAAACTTTTACCCAACCCATATTTGGACATTATAAGCTTAAATAACCCATAAACAAGTAAAAATAAGTGAAATAGGAGTGTTTGGGGTTTTGTCGAAAACTTACAAACTTAACGTCGGAGAAATCCAGAAAGATGAAAATGTAGATCGTGTCACGGTGAATCTTTTCTTCCAAACGAGTGTAGTGATTCGAGTGAGTTTGGTGGTGGTTTTTTTTGTGGTTGTAGGTGGTGGTGGTGAGTAATTTTGAGAGAAGAAGAGAGAAAAAGAAGAAGGAGAGAGAGAAAGAAAATGAGAAATGAGGAGGGGAGGGGGCGTGGAAAGGGGAAGATTTTTTGGGGGAAAAGGGGAGGGGATCTCCCAAATTTTTAACCCCCGCGTTTGCGCTCCGTGCGGTGTTCGTTTCCCGATCGTTTAATCGTATCAATAATTATTTTAAAATACGAATATTTATTAAGGTTTTTGTTGAAGTATTTCATCAAATACTTTTACTTGAGTTATAAAATATATCTTACTCTTGTTTCGATTGCTCGCGCGTTTATTATTTTAATCGCGTAATTGTTGTTTGTACGATAAGAATTTGAGTTGAAATATTATATAAATAATATTTTGGATAAAATAGAGTTATTAAATAATGTCATATTATTTAATAAAATTGTTCACCAATATCCGTATTAATTGAACCGGATTGCATTTGGTTTGAAATTTGTACGATTTAGTCAAATCGCATACTTGTATATATTCAACAATATATATATATTGATACATCAATTAGCCTAACACATAACAAATTACATGTATTACACTTGATTAGGCACTATTTACTAGTCCTATTTTGACGGGTGTCATAGATAACAATTCTTCTAAAGAACTTGCACTTCTCCCTCTTATGTTTTCTCTCCACTCCTAAACCCATGACCACCCCATCTTCCTCTCTCACTCACTTTTGCTCTTTTTTCACTCTCCATATTAAACAATCTTGAAAACTTTTCACTAAGTTTATATTCACCCACCCATCTATCATCCCAAAAATAAATATCCGACCCATCCCCAACGTTTTTACCAAATAAAGAAGTAAACGGGATTCCTATATTATCAATATCCCAACCGACTTTAATTATATTTCCCCAAATGCGTCGACTTCTAACTATATCCCGCCCAACTTCTTGCAAACCCCTATTCGAACCATGAATACTTTTAATAGTTCTTACCCACAAAGCTTCTTTTTCCACCCTAAATCTTCACCATCATTTCCCAAGTAGCCCCAAATTAGATGCCTTAAGACTTCCGATATTAAACCCACCCAAATCATGATTTTTTAAGACATTTTTCCATTTAGCACAACCCATTTTCCGATTCTCATCGCAACCCCCCCCCCCCCACCCACCCACCCACAAAAAAAAAAATATCTTTGTTACACTCTCCAAAGTTTGTAGGACACTCGATGGAGCATGGAACAAAGAAAAATAATATAGCGGTAAGCTTCCAAGAACCGACCGAACCAATGTCAAACGACCTCCAAATGATATACTTTTCGCCTTCCAATTTGACAACTTACTTTTAAACTTTTGCACTATGGGTCTCCAATTCACGATCCTTCTCATGTTAACCCCAGTGGGAAGTCCGAGGTATGTAAATGGAAAAAGGCCCGCAATACATCCAACTTTGCGAGCTAGCGTAGATACTTCATCGGCATCAACTCTAATACCATACAACTTTTGTTGAGATTGATAATTGGACCCGGACCATCTTGTAAGCATTTCATGACTCTCATCAAGTTTTTAACATCCCTCACGTTTCATTCTCCAAAAAATAGAGTGCCATCCGCATATTGTAGGTGTGATAGTACCACTTCGTTCAATCCTATTGTTAATATCCTTTTTGAACCGATTCTTTCATCATCACATTTAACCCCTCGACCGCAATAAGGAACAAAAATGGATATAAGAGATCGCCTTGTCTAATTCCTCTCTCCATTCAAAATTGACGAGTAGGCGAACCATTGACTAAAATTGAGATACATGCCAACTTTAAACAAGCTTCGTTCCACTTACACCACTTAGAACCAAATCCTATTTGAGTCATTCTCTTCTTTTTTTTAAATCCCAATTAATGAAATCATATGCTTTTTCAAAGTCCACTTTAAAAAGCATACATTGTCTTCTAATCTACTTAAAATATTCGACCGCTTCATTTGTCACCATCACATCGTCTAAGATAGATCTTCCTTCCAAGGTGCTATCTTTTCTATATACTAAATTAGCTGATCGGTGCGGTGGAGGTTGCTCGCCAGAACGTGGACATACGCTAGTTGCTCGCTGGGGGTGGTGGTGGATGGCAGTTTTGAAGGATGGGGTTTGATCTTGTGTATTCTCTAATACAATGCGGAATGGATTTGTGTATTGTACTATATATATATATTAATATTATGAAACACCCAAAATTTTAGAACATTTTTTTTATTGTCCTACTACATGAATTAACTTATTAAATACAATTATATATTTAACTATCGTTAATTTTTGACTTAATACAAAAACACTTCACATTTGAGACCTAGCACAGGGTACCCGCCTGGTAAGGCTGGTACTCGTTGGCTAAATGGAGTACCCGACGGGTACTATGTGTACGCCCCGGGTACTCTGTTTTGGCTCAGTTTCTGTCAACAAATGCACCTTAGTACCCACCGGGTACTGGACTACCCGTCGGGTAGTCTGCCTGCACAACAGACCTTGTTCTTTCCTGCATTTTTAATTACCAAATACCGAAATTTAAATGTCCATAACTCTTGACTCGAGAAACATTTGGTCCTGAAAATTTGCGAGTACCTCCACTGTGACCATATAAAGGTTTCCCTTTTTCCACTTTTCCAAAATTCTCGTTGTATCAAAATCTGAACCGTAGACCATTTTTCGCCCATTTTGGACCAAGATATTGACATGTCATTTTACAAATCATACATATTTTGACTTTTAAACTTTGACACTGACTTTGACTATAAAAATGAGACTTAAAGCAATTCTCACCACTTTCATTCCATATATAGAACCCATTTTGACACTACGGCCCGTTTATGACCCAATTGGACCCTTAATGACCCGTTTGGGTTTAAACCAATCCAATAACACTCTTATCCACCTAATTGACTTCAACAAAGTCAACACAAACATGAACCATCAACCTATGCATAAACTTGGACCTTTTTACAAATATCACACTTTACCCACTTTCATTCCATAAACACTAACATTAACCAATCCAAGACTCACCATTATCACTTTAACCATAAACATTACAAAACATTATACCAACTCACAAGTGAGACTCGATTGTGTCAAAACAACTTTACACATTTCAAAAAGGCATGTTATTGTATCAAAAGCATGATTAACAAGGGATTGAACTTATTACCAACTAAGCAATAAGCTCCTACTCTAGCTATCCATGGGCCTCTTTCCCGATTTCTCTTTTACCTTGATCGAACTTCCTACAACATGTTAAACATAACGAGTAAGCATATATGCTTAGTAAGTAATGGAAACATAAACATAACATTCTAACAAGTTAAGGATCCTCAACAATCTAACATGCTAATTCATAAGAATTGACATACAACCAAGCTAATGACATAGTCATTACTTAGATACCGCCAAGCAAATGATAAATCATTTCTTGGCTCCACATATCCATGTACTTACCTTGCAATTTGCTCAAACAAGCACTTTGATCTTTTAGCACTTGATTACCTATTCACATAATCACATAAGACATATCACTTACACATTTAATTGCTTACTCTTACTTCTTATGTATGATTTAGGTGTTAAATCCCATAACACCTACAATCTTAACATAGGTTTCATACATATAATTCTATAAAGGGTAATTAACATTACTTCCTACTACTTCTTATGTATGATTTAGGTGTTAAATCCCATAACACCTACAATCTTAACATAGGTTTTATACATATATTTCTATAATCATATGAAAAGGGTAATTAACATTACTTCTTACCATACTCATTAAAATTCACCAAAATTTTTACTTCTTAGTGATCATACATACACATAATCAATCAATTACACATTTTCACATGATCATAGCAATTCTAACACAACTAACACCATTAAAACACCCTTTCTAACTTAATAACATGTATGAAACCATAATTAAACCAATTACCCACTTATACATCTATTTCTTACAACTTAGGGTTTCAACTTCTTAAACCCTAATCATCAAATTAAGTGATTAGAGAGATTAACTTACCTTATAGTAGCTGAATTCAAGGTTAAATATTCAATTTGAGAAAGCCCTAGAAATTTCACTATTCCCTCTCTTTGGTTTCTTCTTCCAAATCGCCAACCCAAACACCCCTACTTACTATATTTGTTTAATTTCAGTATATGGAAGGGAGTAGAAGATTACAGTATTTATTTAGCCATTTTACACTATAGTCCCCTCAACATTACTAACTTGTCACTTTCTACCCTCTAACCACATTTTCTTTACATAACTAGTCTACTAACTATTTCTAACACATACAAACTTATTTCACATAATATTATATTATATACATATAATTAAATAACTAAAGGTATATAATATTTATAACTTACAAAATTTGAGGTGTTACATATTATTACTTGAGATCGAAAATGAAAATCTGGAGAAAGAAGATGATGGTGATGGTTTATGATTTGGTCGTTGGAAACTGACTTGAGAGGGTCATGGGGAATTGAGGTTTCATATGTATCAATTTTATATTAATTAATTAATATAGATATATAATAAGTAAATGATTGAAAAAAAATAGTAAAAATTGGTATTTTAATCAATTTAGGTGGATGAGGGACTATTTATGAGTAAAACTTAAAGTTATTGGACCGAAATATATGGACGGTTTCGTAAATCAATGTAAATCACAAGAACCATTTATAAACTTATTTTTTCTTATAATTATATTGTTATTCAAATCAATTATTTTTTTAGTCATTAAAAAATACCTATATATATTTTTGGATCTCAACCAAAATTCAACATAGATCGAATTTATTTTATTTTTTTAAAGATAAGTATTGAATTATTGACATTGATGCATGCGAAATTTTAACACATAAATAATAACTATTATTATCATTTTTTAATGTAGATGAAAATAATAATATTAATATTATTACATTTGTGAAAAAATCACATTTCGTAGTTATCTATACAGAGGCGGGACCAGGATATTTTATTAGGGGATGCTTACCCTAAAATTTTGTTGGGCTGAGAAAGAACATGGGTTGGGCAAAAAAATAAATAAGGGGGTGTTGGGCCAATTTTTTTTTTTATAAGGGGGCTTACCTTAAAGTTTTATTGGGCTGAGAAAGAAATGGGCTGGTCAAACAAGAAATAAGGGGGTGCCAGATCAAATTTTAGTGGACTAGACTATTAAAACTTTGGATCAATTAGGCCCAATAGGGGGTGCTTGGCAGTTGGCACCATCCAGTCACCCCCCAGTTCCGCTACTGTATCTATAGATGTTGTACTGGTGAGCGTGGATCGATTCGGTTTTTGGATAAAATCAAAAACCAAACCGAGGGTTTGGTATTTTCATTTTCAAAAACCGTAACTGTTCAATTTTTCAATTTCGGTTTTGTACGGTTATTTTTTAGTTTTTCGGTTTTTCCATTTGTCAAATAAATTTACATATATACATTATATATAACATATAAAATTATTATCCACATAATAGTGCATTCAGACATATGTAAATTTGAAATGAGTGTAAAACTTGAGTTTAAAGAGTTTTTCTTATATACTAGGTGAATGACACGCGACAACGCGGACTTTATATTAAATAAAAATAAAAAGATTTCACCATTTGTTATCGTAGGATGTTAATGTAACATTTTAATTAACGGGGAAGGTTATTGTAGAATAATTTCTTATGGCAGGAACTGTGAGAACGACCTTTTTCATTTTTAATGTCAACCATATGTACACTTTTTGCAACAACAAAAAAAGTACCAAAATTATAAACATTTTATTCCTCTTTAATATTAAATAAATTTTAAAAAATAAAAAATATATATGATATACAAATTAAAGTTGTGTATCTCAATTTTTATGTGTGATATTGTGATACGCACTAAATTTTTTATGAAGTACATCATATATATATATATTTTTTTTATCTCATATTAAAGATAATAAAATTTCTAATAATTTCGATATAACTTTGTTGATACCTTAAAGTTAAATATAAAAATATATGTTGTACCGTTCTCACATAATAAAAAAATGTTCTTATTTGAACCTTATTGTTTTAAGACTAAGCAGGGCGGACTTCAATTTTTATTTTTATTTGTTCTTGCACAACCTTACGTGAAAGGAACAATTGAGTTTAAAAATAAATCTAATCAACATTTGTAAATGTTCAAGATTTATAGAAATTGGAAAGATTGTGCTAAATTAAAAATTATTAAAATTGTAGATTTCGTTTTGATACTAAATATAATAATAGTTTCAATCAAGATTTGTAAATGGGTGAGATTTATATAAATTATTAGATTAGATTAGACTCATTATAATATAATGTAATGGGTAAGATTTTTTTTTCGTTTTTTTCACATGTGACACTTTTTAAAAACGAAATACAACTTGCATAATATTTATTTTTCCGTACTATCATCTTACGTATACATTAATTGTTAGTACGTTAATATTAGACAAACATAGTAGTTGGAAAGTGTTGGAATTATTTATATATCAATTTTATGTCCTATTGAACGGAGTTGTTTGATTAGTTGATTGATCATGACGATCTTTTCCATAACATTTTTCATAGCATCTTCACCAACTTGATCTTCGAAAACGTCGAGTTTTAACCAATCAATATAATGGTCGAGATTAAATTCATCTACAAAAAATAATATTTGTTAGTCAAATTGAATTTAAGCCAATCAAGAAAAGCATTTGGATCGAAATCATCTACAAATAAATGAAATAAAAATATGAACAACATCAAATGGAATAATACATCAAATGGAATAATACGTTTTATCAAGGGCGTTAATATACCTTCAAAATTGATGTGGATGTTGGGGTCTTTGTGAAACAGGATGTTAGTGATCTAAAACCAATAGCAGAAACCAAATAGAGATAACGATTACAAATGTTTGTTACAAATAAGGAATCTTGCAACATAAAAATTATAGATATAATACCTTCAAAACTATGAGGATGTTTGGGATGTTCTAGTGATTTTTTTCCCATTTGCACAACAATGATACAATATTTTTATAGAGTAAGGTTCAAATGAGTACATCAATTTTGAGTGAAAATGAGGGAACCAACAAATTTATGTCATGTGTCACTTTATTCTCTCTCCTCCACATTTTTAAAAATTAAATATCTTACAAACGGTAAGTCGAAAAATCATGAAAATTGCACCATAAAATTCAGCATTTTCTCCTCTTCGATTTGCCGCCCCTCAAGGCATACTTTTGACAACTTTTTTTTTTCTTCATTTTTTGGTGGGTTTCACAACTTAGTAACACATGTATTAGTGATTGTTTGTACATTTAATTTGTGGTTAAAATTAGGGTTTAAGGTTAGGGTTAGGGTTTAGTAGGGTTTAGGGGTTTAGTAGGGTTTAGGGTTTAGTGGGGTTTAAGGTTTAGGGTTTATTATGATTTAGGGTTTAGAGTTTCGTAAAATGTTTAGGGGTTAGGGTTTGGGGTTTAGAGGTTAGGGTTTGAGGTTTTGTAAACGCTGAATTTAATTGTGCAATTTTCATAATTTTTCGATTTGTCGTTTGTGATATCATTGATGTTAGGGGTAAATGGGTTTTGTACATGTGAACATTCTCTTTGTACACATGACTTGATATCATTAGTTCCCTCATTCTCACACAAATTTCTATTCTCATTTGAACCTCACCCTACTTTTATAAATACAAATGACTGAATAATAAGAAGTAAAATAATATAGTTACTGCACCTTTCAATTCTTTAAGATTTTTTGGATTGTCAACAAATCACTCCATTGACATTTGATGAAGATGTTTAAGGGGATCCATGAAATCAAAGTTTGTGAAAGAATAACGTGTGAGGGTTTAGAATGATGATGACTAAGATAAGCCATACATACAAATTACAATATATTGGGATTAAAGCATTAAATAAGGTATAAATTTATTTTCTTAGAATATCTTGAATATATATAAATAAAAATTTGAGGTAGGATTTTACTTTAAGTGATTTTCTTCCGTAAAAATATTTGAAGTTTGGTATAATTATTATTTTATATTTATATAATGATGATATTGATATTGATAATTAATAATATATAATATGTATTTATATTTATATTTATATATAGTAAATAATTAAATAATAATAATTATTGATGATTCGCGATTGTTTTTCAACCGAGATGTTAGCAACTCGGCTTCTTTTTTTTCCCGTAGTATTTGTTAATTTAATATAGTAGTTATTTTAATAATCAAATAATACCTAAATTTTAATTAATTAATAATTATAATTAGTTACTATTAATTAATAATAATATTTACTATATATATATATAGATGAGGGAAGGAAAGTGTAACCATTAGATTGTAATGGTGGAACTCATCAAATGTCTTAAATTGTTTCATGGTATTCTGTTATATATATATATATATATATATATATATATATATATATATATATATATATACTAGCAGAATGCCCGCGCGATGCAGCGGGTTAAAATTGAGCTCCATGATCTTTCGATATAATGTATTTAATTCAAAGTTAAAATTTATATGTCTATACACCAAGTTATGGAGTTTTATTTTTAATATATTAAAAATGTCATTGCGAACTCGATTGTCGGGTTGGGAGTTGCGAGTGTCGGTTAGTCATTTCCTAATGGTCAATTGGCAAGTTGCGAGGTGCAGAGTAGTTGGCTAAGTAGAGAATTACACTTTAAATACCTTTTTTATTTTGATTTTTTAACTTAAACATGTAATCCTTAGATTTAATCAAAAAACTGAAACTCTCAAATGTAGAAATTGACAGTAAAGCTCAAATTTAAAATTGTAACTATATGCGTTAATTTACGATTTCTTAGAGCATTTAAGAGTTTGTTTTGAATCTTCTTTAAACATTTAAAAAGCTCGTAAATTGAGAAAAACTTGATTTTGAAGGCTTTGGAGATGGTATTGTCGCAATAAGGGGTCTTGTTTCTGCCTTTGCAAGCGCAGGATTTTCATTAAATGAATATTCAATAGATAATAGGAAAGCTCCTTTTTCCGTAAAATAAGAAGTGGTGTCCTTCTATCTCTAGCAGGTCTGTTTATTTCAATAAAAAGAACCGCCTACAGCAGTTTGCTAACACTTTCGTCTAGTTCCGATCTTTCCTTTGATAATTGGCACGTCCCGTAACTCCTTACGGTTCAAAATTGATGTGATATTATTATTAGTTTTTATTTTATTGATAGTAGTATAAATGATAGAAAAATTTAATTAATTAGAATTAAATGTCATCTGTTAATTTCTTTTAAGTTTAATAATGATAACATTAATGAGATTTTAATACATGTAGGGGTATGTTGGTAATTTCAAGTACATTTTCAAATGTTATTAGTAATGTTAGGGGCATATTGGTAATTTCTCTCTTAAAAAAAATCTAAAATGTGTTATATATATATATATATATATATCTTATATACAATTTGACAATACTGCTGACATCACTAAAGCTGATGTGTCACGCTCTCATGCCTTTCTCATGCTGACGTGTCTTTCTGTCATGTATTTGATGATGTCACGTGTGCTCTATAGTAATTAAAAGTTTATTATTTAATTAAATATATTTATTTAATTGTTGGGCTTTATTTGCGAGTTCCCAAAAAATATCTGAAGATGCAATAAATGTAATGCTTCTTTCATTGGGTCACATTTGACAATGTATATTTTTGTTCTATATTTATAAATATATATAATGCAAAAGTAATTATATTTTTCAAAATAATCAATTTCATTGGGCCGCCCAATCTTTTTTCTTGAGAAACTAAAAATATTACTGCATGCTTTAATTTTATTAGACCGTCCGCAATGGGGGCAAGAACGCCCGTTTTTGGCATCGAGAACGCCCAGAACGCCCGCAATGGGGCATTCTCCATGCGGCGTTCTGGGGCGTTGGTTGTGGGAGAACGGGAGGAGAACGGTGCACAAGTGGGACCCACGTGATTTTTTAATTATTTTTTCCTTTTTTTCGTCCTTTTTCGATTTAAAAAATTTTTTTTTTTGAAAGAAATGGAATGGAGGTGACCGTTGGGGTGAATAAAAAAAAAATATTTTTTTTTTGACCGTTGGTTTCAAAACCCACAAACCAATTTTTTTTCTATATATATATCATCCACTCCCATTTTATTTTTACACACCCACAAACCAATACAATCCACTACTCCACTTTTATACCAAAATACTTGTTGATTAAATTGCAAAAATGGAATCGATTAATCTTATTTGCGATTCATCTTCAGAAGATGAAGTTATCGTTGAACTTCTTCAAGCTTACCAGGCTCAAAAAAATAGTGAGGCCGGGCAAAGTTCAAAACCACCACGTAATCGAAGATACATTCAAAGAGATCGTGAAGGTGCCCAACAACGTTTGTGGGACGACTACTTTGCGGAGAACCCAAAGTATCCACCAAACATTTTCAAGCGGCGTTTTCGTATGCGTCGAGAATTATTTGTTCGAATCGTACAAGGTATATCCGATTACTCTGTTGAACCTATTCCTGACCACTTTGATTATTTTAAACCAAAACCAGATGCAGTAGGTCGGCTTGGTTTTACCGCACTACAAAAGTGCACATCTGCCATACGCCAATTGGCGTATGGAACATCCCCTGATATGTTCGATGAATACTTACAAATGGGTGAAAGAACGTCAATCGACTGTCTTAACAACTTTTGTAAGTGTGTCTTCGATTTATACTCAGCGGAGTATTTGAGAAAGCCCACGGCTACAGATATTGCTCACTTATACGCAGCACACGAGCGGAAACACGGGTTTAAAGGAATGCTTGGGAGCATTGATTGTATGCATTGGCAATGGAGAAATTGCCCCAATGCATGGAAAGGCCAATACACCAGGGGTGATCATGGACACCCGACCATTATGCTTGAAGCTGTTGCTTCATACGACATGTGGATATGTCATGCTTTTTTTGGCATGGCGGGATCGAACAATGACATCAATGTTTTAAACCACTCTCCATTGTTCGATTCAATTAAAAATGACACCGGTCCACCCGCAGCCTTTGATGTCAATGGACATCACTACACAAAAGGGTATTATCTTGCCGATGGTATTTATCCGGATTGGTGTACTCTTGTCAAAGCCTTTCACTCCCATACTGATGACAAACGAGCCAAGTTCAAGAAATTTCAAGAAAGTGCACGAAAAGATGTAGAACGGACGTTTGGTGTATTGCAAGGAAGGTTTGCAATTTTAAAGATTGTGGGGAGAGCTATGAGTGTTAACAAGATGCGAAGACAGTTGTACACTTGTGTCATATTGCATAATATGATACAAGAAGATAACGGGTTTGCAATATCTTCAATCGAGCAGGAGATGATCGACGACCCTGCTAACCGGCCGTGGAGGGATTTTAGGACTCGTGTAGACGACAGAGCTTCAAGAATAAAAGAAATACTTGACAAACGGGTGTACGACCAACTACGAGACGATCTCACGGAGCACATATGGGCGCTTCCACCAAATTTTCGCAGACTAAACGTCCCGAATAATGAAGAGGCTTAATTATTAAATCGTATTGTATCTTTATTTTTATTTTAGTGTGTCGTCTTTTAATTAGTAATCGTAATGTATTTTTAATTTTTAATCGTATTGTATTTTAAATTATTAATCGTAATGTATTTTAGTTGTTAAATTGTATTGTATTTTAATTTAATATTATGTATTGTTTTTAATTTAATTGTATTTGTATTGTTAAATAAGTGGAAATGATGTGGAAATTAGTGGGGTCAGGAGAGGAAAAAGGGGCATTCTGGTGTTATGATTGCATGGGTTAAAATGGTGTTGTGGTGTTATGTTGACGTGACAGACAGAGGGAAAAGAGGGAAAACAGACGTTATGGTGTTCTCTGTATCACGCCTCCTCTTTATCCACACCACCACCTCCCAAAATTGGAGAGGATATTCATTTTTCTAATCTTCTTCACCAAGCTTCCCATCACCTTCTTCTTTCTCTGATATCCCCTATACCGCATGTTTTCTATTTTTCTTCCGATTTCTGGTATCGCACAAAATTGTATTCAGAGTGTGTGTGAAAAAATGGGAAATCGACGATGATGAAAGATGACGCACAAGCTCTATTCCAGTCTCTCCGATCTGCTTATTCCACTACTCCTACTAATCTCAAGATTCGATCATTTTACCTGCTATGCCGTTCAACCATACGAGACAAATTATCGATCCGGATTATAATGATACATTAGATGGATGAACATCAATATTTTGATGTAAGGTTTGTGTACATGATTTTTTTCATTTTCTTAGCATCATCTGTAACTATTTTTTTTCATTGTCTAAGAAGCTCTTTTGTAATGATTCAAGCAGAAATTCAATTGGTATTATATGATACAACCATAAGAGGTGTACTGATGTAGGATCAGGTTTGCAAAAGGGAATCAAAATATTACATGCAGGAAACGGAGGGAGTGGTTGACTAGCTCTGGTAGTGTTTTCTTGCCTATCAGGTGTTCGATCATTGATATTAGCCTATTACCATTACTACACATGAAGAAATGCTAAAGAGTTTTCTTGCTTTCTTTTGAGGTTAAATTTCATCTCTTTCTTTTATGATTGGTTTGATGCAAATGTCGATCATTAAAAACTGAATCAGCATATCATGTGTAATATGGTTGCATATTTTCACTACTCCAATTGACATTCTTTTTCTCATAAGTAAATTGGGTAGAAGTTGATTTAAATTTGTTTCTGTGTTCTTATTTGTCTTTTCAGGGGTGGCTAAGTGGTCAGTTCAAGAGGTTTTGTAATAGACAATGATTGGTATCGTTTTATTCAAATCTTTAATGTGTTTTGCTTATTACGACCGCCTAAATGGTTCAAAGGTAAAAGATCAGCTTAAAATGAAATAGGTCGAATGTGTTTAACAAAGCTAAAAGTTGCCTTAACTGCGTTTAAATATGTCTGTTGGCAGGTCCTTTTTTGGTGTTCATAGATGGGATAATGCTACTGCCGGATTTCTGGAAGGCAATATAGCAAGGAAATGCCCTCAAATTAAATCACCAGTTGATCCACTGATCGTGTATTTCAGTTGATCCACTGATCGCGTATTTCTGATGGAGAGGCATCATCTGAATTACAGAGTCATGCTAAAGGTTTCTTTGAATTTCTATGACACAAGCTCTTAAACTGAAGCTATTTGCATTAATATTATATCTTGAACAAAATTCATTTATATTTTTCTATTATAGAGAGCACCATTGGAGCTAAAGATTTTCCTGGTTGTAAGAGCCATAGCTTAGCACTTTTACTTTTCATGGGCTTGTGATTGTACATGAAGTTGTGAATGAGTCATAGCAATGTAATTTGAAACATGTATAATATGTTCTGCTATTATTGAGGTGGATTAATTAAAAATTTGTTACATAACGATGATCTTATGATAAAGTTGTTACGTAACGATGATCTAAAGTAGTTCATGGTCTCATGGATTGCTCACTACTATTTGACTTCTATATCTTAGTGGTTTTGCAGCATGTCGGTCTTTTAGAAATGGGAACTGATGCTGACATTTATATGGTTACAATATTAGTAAAAACTTTGAGGAAGTACATGACTTTGACAAAAGAATACTACATTACTACTTATAGTATTGTTTAACTGTTTAAGTATTACAAACTTCATTTGTAGTCATATGGTTGCACTTTTTCTTTATTGATATGGACTTGGTCTATTAGTAGTCGTATCATTTTATTTTAGCAAATTGTTGACTTTTAATTATAGGTCACAGTTGACCCATTAAATTTTGTTGCCGATTATTTTTTTATGGTAAAACTTATTTAGAGGTTTATGTATTGGAAAAACATTTCGGGGGTGACCGTTGTGCCTTATTAGGCATGTTGACAATATCAAAGATATGTGATTCTCACTTTTTGTATGTTCACTTCCTCTCCATTCTCAGTTTATGCTCATTGTAGAGTTTTGGTTTAGTGGTTCTATTTTGAGTTTTGACATGCTTTATCTATCTATTGTTAAATCATTCATTATTTCATCAAGTTACATCTAAAGTCATAATACTTAAAAAAATATATCAAATAATTATCCTTCATCAAACCCGTGTATTCACGAGTCCATAAACTAGTATATATATATATTAAAGATTAAAGATATGCACACATATCTACATGTGTATAAGATATTAAAAGAGTTCGGTTCGGTTTACAGAGGGGATACCATAACCGATAGATAAGTTCGTTTCTTAGGAAACTAAAAAACCATCGGTTTTTGAATTGGTTCGGTTTTTACTTAGTTTGGTTTTTTCTGTAATTTTCATTTTTTTCGGTTTTTGCTTGTTGTATATTGTTCATATTTATTAAACGTCTATTTACAACTTAAAGTAAGAGATTATGGTTCAACTTACATCACCAACGAATATAGAATTAGAGGCGTTTAAGTGATTAGTACAAATGAGTTGTAATCTTACCTAAGGCCGTTAATTAATCGAGTTGGGTATCAGAAAATTTAAGCTCCGAGTCATTTACTAAGTACTTGGCTCGAACTCAACTCGAAGTCGAATAATACCTAAAATGGTGTTCAATCTCGAGTTCAGATAATTTGTGATTATTCGAACTCGAATTTGTTACTTGTTTAGAGATGTTCAATACTAATTTGTATAGTAACATCTGGAATGCTAAGGTCACTTAATTATTTTAACTTCTTACGGTGGACACTGAAGTCCTTTACCACTTAAATATGCATCCTGTTCTGTTTAAATCAAATCCAGCCAGAAAAACAGAATCCCCAGATGACAAAGATTTCGTTTATACCAAATGCATCTTCACAATTCATATTCATAGTAAGAATGAAACTGTAAACAATTAGCAAAACTTCAGTCGCAACTCCCAAGTTCACATCCTAAATGAAAACAAACCATCTAATCTAAACATGTATAATGCATTCGAGTCGATAAAACGACACTATTTCTAGCACACGAAGAACCAAATATATCAGTCACTAAATAACAACATAAATATATTATATATATAGGACTATTTAAAGGGAGCTAAAAGAACTCGAAATCCAAATAATTACTCCCAGACTTCGCAGCATCCATTCCTACCATTTTTTTACTATTGTTGCCTGCCCCAACTGTGTCGGCTGCCCGAAAATTAACAGGCGGGGATTCCACCTCCATAGGTCTTGGCACTTCAGGAGGCGTGCTGCAACGAATAAGAGCCCAGTTCACACCTTCAAAAAACGGGTGTTGTTTAATTTCAGTGGCTCCTCTTTTGACTCCAAGCCTGTTTTGCGGATCTTTTGCAAGCAATCCCTTAATCAGATCACGGCTTGCATTACTAGTAGCCGGTGATTCTGGAAACTTTAACTGCTGCCCAACTACATTGAACAAAGTGGCTCGATTCCCTGCACCCTTGAAAGGCGTTTTACCATATAACAACTCGTGCAAAAATATCCCAAATGTCCACCAATCTACAGCACTTCCATGTCCTTCTCCTTTGATGATTTCCGGAGCTAAGTATTCGTGAGTCCCAACAAACGACATCGACCGGGCAGCAGTTGGCTCTGCAACGAGTTCTGGCAGATTTCCAAAGAGTGGGGTCAAGTCAGCCCGTGATTTCCAACTGCTTCTCTTTTTGCTTTTTTGCGGGAAAATGCGTGGGAGGAAACACGAGGGTTGGATGCAAGCTGATGTGGGCTCAATACATGACGGTTTTCGTTTTGAGGGATCAGTATCTAAAGACGATCTCACGAGAGTAGGGGAGACTGCACATCTTAAAGAAAGGTCAAAGTCAGACAGCATTATGTGCCCATCATCACGTACTAACACGTTTTCGGGTTTCAGGTCTCGATACACAACTCCCAGCATATGGAGATACTCGAGCCCTAATAGAACCTCAGCAGCATAAAACCTGTGTCATAAAGAAAAACATACAAAACCTATAACAGACGCTAAATATCGTCAATCATCGAAATTATATTTGTATAGTATAATCATACCTTGCTGCAAGTTCTGAGAAATGTTTTCCGGGTTGGCGTTGCCTTAAAGTATGCAAATCACCTCCAGGACAGTATTCCATAACCAAACAAGTAAACCGATCCGTTTCAAAATGAGTATACAAAGTCGGTAAAAATGGGTGATCAAGTAGTTGTAATATCTCTCGCTCGGTTTGGGCTCGTGCCAACTTCTTTCTACTAGCAAGAGACGCCTTATCCATCACCTTCATTGCAAAGTAGCAATTGGTCCCACTCAACTCGGACAAATACACGCTACCAATGTCACCACAACCGAGCCTTCTCAACAACCTAAATTGACTCATACCCAAAAGCCCATCTCGAGCCCGAATAGCAATAATAGCCTTCCACCTAGGATCATTTCCTTTGTGAGGCTTGTTAGCACTGCCCGTAAAATTACTCCAATTACTATCGTCACTTAACACGCTACTATCACTTGCTCTACTGATACTCGTTTTCCCACTTTCCAATGAATCTCCTCGAATACTCCCTTTTGTACTTACCATCCCGTCACTAGGATGTACGCTAGTGCAACAACTATTACCGATACTCATACTAAGCGGGCTAACATTACCACTAGGAGGCAAAGAAGTATCCCAAATGCACTCCTTCTCTGAATCTCGATGTAGCGGAGAGCTTTCAATCGAGTTTTTTACTGACAATTTTTCCTCAGATGGTCTGACCTTCTTTTGGTCAATGGGCACACACACAGGGCTCATCATAAGATCGATATCAATGGGCTCAGGGGGATGACTAGCCCCTGAAAACGACGTAGAACCGATTTCATCTACAGAATCATCACTTTCTTTAAACGTAATCACATCTAACATAATCTCGTCGATATCATTCAACGAGTTTTTCCCCTTCCACGTTCTCACAGAAACAGGTACCGCTGAATTACGAAATTCGTGCGGTTTGGTTCGATTCATATCGTCTGTCACCAAACTAAAATGCGTGTCCGACAACTTATCCATATCGAAAATTTGCTTGTGAACCGGAAACTTTGTTGATTCATGAATCCTTTTCATTTTTTGTTCAAAGTAAAACTATATCATGGCAGTACCATTGTACACCATTTTCTTAACTTATAAACCGATTGAACTCTGAAACGCAAAAAAACAACAATCATAAACTGATAAACACTTGATCAAAATAAACCAAGGAGAGCATTCGCAAAATACTAAAATAATAAAGTAATCCTGTTATACAGCAATTAAATTAATTAAGATTAAAATAATAATAAAGTAATTCTGTTAGATCCCTAACTTCGTTCACAATCACGTAAGACAAACTGCATTCATATTCATATTCATAAAGCATTTCGATATTCAATACTGAAAAAGCAAAAGAACAAATAAAGGCAAAATAATAAAATGAAATAAAATAACAAAACCGTAAACGACAAGCAGTCAAACACAAAAAGATAAAAATTAATAAATGTAAATATTCATGAATTAATTAGATACCTTCAAATTACTGCAAAATTATAATAAGTTGAAGAACATGAACGTACAATTTGAGGACTAAATGTTGATGATCTGCTGCTAGATTACCGTTGAAAGAGGTGGAATAGAGTAGTTAGGGTTTTGGTGATTTAGTGAAATGGAGATGTATGGATAGATTGATGGATATAAAAGAAAAGATGTGGTCTGCTGTGAAAGGAAAGGTGAATGTAGTGTAGGAGTACAGAACGGCAACTGCTGCTGCTGCTGCAAGCATTAGCATTAGCATTAGCATTAGGCATTAGCATGACACAGCAATGACTAAACAGTCTTTTTCTTACCTTACCTTTACTTTATTTTTTTCTTTTTTTATTCTACTTTACTTTATTTCCGTTTGAATATATGTTCAATGACATAATAAATGTACTATATATGTTTTTTTAATTTATTTAGTTAGTATAAAGATAAAGATAATATATTATTATTTTAATGTTATTTTTTTTACATCATACTGTAGTTATAAAATTTAGGGGTGTCAATTTGAGTTGGATCGAGTTAACCCGTTCGGGTTATCGAGTTGACAGGTTAGAAGTAGTCGACCAAAACCCTACCTGATTATCTAATCAGGTTGAGTTTGATTTTCTAATCAGGTTGAGTTTTTCAACCCAACTCAACCCTGACCCGACCCAGTTTACCCATTTTTTTCAATTAATATTTTTGGGTCATTGGCAGTTAACGGCATGGTGGCCGTCAAGTCGCGACTTAGTCGGCCTCCAATGACATCCCGACTCACCTACCCCCAAATCACTACCAAAAGTTGGTCAACGGGTCAGAATCGTTCGTATGTGGCTTGGATTTGTTTCTCTATTGTTTTTGTTGCTAAATATGAAAGAAAATAGAAGAAAATGTGGTGGGAAGGGGTAGGAAATGATGAAGATGGTGAAGAAATAGAAGTAGAAGTAGATATAGAAGAAGATGAGATGGGATCTGAGATCTCTTATTTAGATCTGGACACAAGGAAAGAGAAGGACTAATAAGTGAATAGAAGTTTACAAAAGTCCCTTATCTTTAAAATATATCTATATTACAAATAAACTTATGATTTATTATTTAAACGTATAAAAAGTCAACAAAAGTCAAATCCAACTAGTCCCCGACTAGTCCTTCCGAGGTTCTGACTGACTCGCCCCCAACTTCTGACTTTTTCAACCTTGATTAACGGGTCAATTTCAGGTCAAATAGGTCATGTGGATCAATCTCTAAATTTAAAATTCGTCATCAATAACCATAAAAGTATATATAAAGTACAAAAAAATATATCATATTAACTATTATGTTAATTAAAATCTAATACTATAACATCATTAAACACCTTTTTCAATAAACTTTTGAATTTTTAACTACATTTATAATTTTTCGGGTTGTCAAGTCAACCCAAAAACCCATTGGGTGACCCGAACCGAACCCCAGAAAAATAGCAGGTTGGCAGGTTTCGGGTTGACGGGTCCGTGGGTCAAAAAATCTTGACCCAACCTGCTTATCTTCGAGTCGATTCCATGTTGGATTTCGGGCCGTGTCAAAAATTGCCAGCCCTTAAAATCAATAAAAGTGTGATAAATCAAATCTACATGGATAGCTAATTCATAGACTACTTTTAAACAAGTGACTAAAATTGATTGCTCATTTGGTGCCAATTCCGTGCTGGATCATCTTTTTTCAAAATTGATTGAAACTAATTAAAATACTACCAACAATTACACAATCACTTCAATTTTTGAACTCTACATGTACCATTATATATTAATTTATATATACTAAACAAAAACATAAAATATAAAAAATACATATGTTCATTGCTTTACTCGTCAGCGGGCTCCAACTGATGGAGTGGTGCCAATGGTGTTAGTTGGATCGAGCACGTCAGTCCCAAACTGATGAACCATTGGTAACCCTGTTATCTCTATCTGTGTTAGAGCATCTCCAACCTTAGGACTATGCATAGTTTTTTACACTATAATAGTGTAAAAGTGTAAAAACTTACTTCAATGTTAGCACTAAATACTGCACTTTTTTGTGCAATTGCGAATAGTGTTTAGTGATGCATCAATTTTGGTGTAGCATTAAAGACTATTTTAGTGAATGACATAGTGTTTAATGTTTGATATCACTCTTAAAAAAACACTATAATTTTTATAAGGATTTCATTTATATTTTTGAAATTTCTCTCCTTAAAAGAATTGAATGGTTATATAATAATTTTAATACTATATCGTTGAAATATGTATTTTAAATCAACTAAAAAGGACTTGGTGTAAGGATGTATTGCAACACATTAGAGGGGAAAAAAATTAGTGTAAGCATATTTTCAAAAAATATTTTAATGCACTAAAATATTGGAGATGTCTTAATCTTCTCTTTAATCATTTTAATCTATAACCTCATTTTGTAACACTTGAGACTATTATTAAAGAAATATTTCTTTCTTCCTTCTCGTCTTCCATGATTCTATTTAGATATAATGTATGTTGTTAGCACGAATTTTCTCTAAAAGATAAACGGATATTATTAAACATATGGAAAATGGTCAAGATGAATGTCTAGTAAATATTGGAACAACAAACACCAACTTGAAAGCACAAAAAGCATATAATTTGGATTACATATTACATATAATAAGCAAATGCCAACATATTTTTTGCACTCATAACTTAAATGAAGGCTCTAGCAAATCTTGCATTATATTACCAAGGGAAATGCCCAAAATTTCTTAAAAAAAAAAAACTGAAACAATAATTTACATCTTCATTATTCTTTCGTAGACTCATATTACTCTTTTAATTACTTATATAAGGTTAATACTTAAGCTAAACCACACTTGCCTATCGGGTAGCCGGGTTACCCTCCGGTAGACTGAAGACACTCCAAATTCAATTCGTACTGTTTCATTCTACTTACAGTTTACCCGATTGGGAGATGGGTACCCGCAAGGTAGCTAGTCCGGGTAGGTGCAGTACCAGCCGAGTAGGTACGTACTCTACCCCTGGGTAATAATCCTGACAACAACCTTTATTTTAACCGAAATTAAAAATCGCACAACTTTTGACTCGGTAACTTTCAAAATACCAAAACTTGAAGATTTACTTCATTTGACATAACACTTTTCATCTGGCCCTTTTTCAAAACTTGCAACAACCACGGATTCGGACTTATAAAACTAAAACGACCACTTATATACCGCTTACCATAAAACCATATCTATGAACATTAAGAACATTCTGAGTGGTATTTAATATATAGTTCATTTCTTTATACAATAAACATTCTTTCACGTTATCAAATACTTCATCCGTCTCAATTTAATTATCTCGTATTTCAATTGGTGATGTCTCATAATTATTATTCATTTTTTGTTTCAATCAATCAAAAAGGATTTTAGTGGATAGATTTTTAATCATATTGATTAATATAATAATCAATGCATTTTTTAGAAAACTTTGTGCATTTGAGTAGTGGACAAATTTAATTGAGACGAAGAAAGTACTTTCTTAAAATATTCATAGTGCTATGAACTTTTCGTGTCCATAGTAATATCACATAGCTTTCTATAAACATATACTCTAACATTCTATAAACTTCTTCTTCAGATTATGTAATCTTCATCAAAGTTTTTGACTAGACCCACCTCATAGAATTATCATATTAGCTAAATAATATTAAAAGTGTAGTAGTATATTTGTAATTATTTTATTATTGAAAGGGAGTTAAATATGTAAATGGGCCACTAATTTTTATCTCAGCAATGTCCATGGAGATGGACATCCTTTCATGGATTTCCTTAAGTAATGGATTTCCATGTACATCAGCATCGACATTCCATCACAGAAGCTCTTAAAGCAGTTGTAACACGGTGTTAAGTGTGTCAAGGCCTAAGGGGCTCATGACGAGCCGCAACGACTAGTACCGACTCATCGTGGTGGTGATGCTATATATCATGGTTGACCAATTCACCTTTAGATTATTAGTTTATGGTCTAATATAAATGTAACACCCGTCAAGTTAGGACTAGTAATTAGTGCCTAATCCCCTGTTAATACATGTAATTAGTTTTGTGTTAGGCTAATTAATGTATCAAATAATATATTGTTGAATATGTACAATTACGCGATTTGGCTAAATCGTATGCATTTCAATCGAATGTGATTCGGTTCATTTAATACGGACGCTGGTGAACAATTTTATTAAATAATATAACTTTATTTAATAATGCTGTTATATCCAAAAATGTTATGTTAATAATATTTCAATTACATTTTGTATCGTATAATAAACATCTACACGACTTATACATTTAACACCCAGACAAACGAAACCATTTAAGTTATTAAGTATTGGGTAAAATCCTTCAACAAAAATATTAAATAAACAATTGTATTTTTGTAACTTATAATTAAACGTATAAGATAATTAATTAACGTTTTAAACGATCGGGAAAACGAATACCGGACGGAGCGCAACCACGGGGACTAAAAAGTTGGGAGAAACTCTCCCCTCCCCTCCCCAAAATCTGCCCCAAAAGGCCCTCCCCTCATTTCCCATTTTCTTTTCATTATTATTTCTCTCTCTCTCTCCCATTTTTCTCTCAAAAACCATCCACACCACCCACACCAAAAATCACTAAAACACACCACCAAGCTTCATTAAATCGTTGAGCTCATTTGGAAGAAAAGAACCACCGCGTCACGATCTACACTCCTACCTTTCCGGAATCTTGATTCATTAACTTGTAAGTTTCCGACGAAAACTCGAAACCTCTCGATTTTAAGTGTTTTTAAGTTTTAGTTGTTTCTTTAAGCTTAGAATGTCCTTATAAGGGTTGGGTAAAAGAATCAGACCAAACGGAAACCCAAAAACTCATTTTTGGCTCAAAAATTCGTTAACAGCCTTAAGTGTCGCAACGAAGGTGCAGTATAGCGTCACTTCATGCGTCACTTAAGTGACACATTGAGTGTCGCTAAAAGCCCTAATCATGCGTCACTTACATAAGTGCCGCATAAAACCCCTTTTTCCCGACACTTACCTCCGTCACTTGTTTAGTGACGCCTAGAAGCCTTAGCCGACACTCATACCCGACACTAATGGAGTGACGCCACCTTATGCGTCACTTACCTAAGTGACGCCCTAAACTCAGAATTTCCAATTTCATGCGTCACTTCCTAAGTGACGCCCAAGCTACCTTAGTGACGCCTCAGTATGCGTCACTTCCATAAGTGACGCCCTCACTCAGATTCTGCCTTTTCATGCGTCACTTCCTAAGTGACGCCCAAGCCCTAAGTGACGCATAAACAGAAGGTTTCAAACTAATTTTACACTAAGTATTGAGGCTCAATTTTTGACGCCCCATTTCACCCAAATTCAAGTCCAGGTGCGTTTTTCACCTGGCAGCTCGACCCCGCCAGGGGCTGCCGCCCCTTGGACCCCGCCAGGGGCTGCCGCCCCTTGGACCCCGCTACCAGGGGCGCTGCCCCCGGACCCCCATCATTAACGGGCTTCGCCCTTACCCTAGGTTCACGAGTAACGGTGTTACATCTAAACTTGCACACAAAGTGTTAAACTTGTATAACATCAAACACGAATGCGACACAAACTTCTAAAACACATTGGAACTTACTTTTAGGTATAACACTTCAAAATCATCAAAATAATAATGTGGGATTATTATTACAAACAATCACCAACGGGCCGTACACATTTTCAAACACTTAAATAAACAACCAAATCATGGTAATCTGGACATTCTAGTTGAACAAACAACTACAAGGGTGATATTTGAGATACTCAATCATGTCATAACCATCGCGTGTCGTGGACACCCTCAGGTTACAAGTCGTTGGACTTCGACTCTTGCTAATTAATCTAAGTTTATTAAGATAAACTCTTCAGGCTCAGGTGAGTCTCATGGCCCCTCTTTTTACTGTTTTACTAGGGGTGTGATACATTGCTCTGTTTTTAACACATGAACGCGAGTACATATTTCCATATACTACATGAGTTATTTTCAACTAATCAAACCAAAGTCCTCCGTCAGTATAGTCTGGTAATACGAAAGTAGCGTGAATATTAGTATATGGTACCATATAGGATTGACCCTCCTCGTCCGGGTTAGCAAGCACTAACCGGGTAAACGGACGTACTAATATTTGGGAAGACGAGTGTAGATTAGGCACTCGTGGAGGCACCTCGCTCGGAATTCTCTATATGGAACCCGTCCCTCGAGTTAAGCTCAGACTATGCGCTCATGGTTGTATACATTATCTGTAACTTTATTTGCTGGATGCAAATCAATACTTAAATCTTGCGGTTCATAGAATATTATTTGATACTCAAACCTGTGAGCTCACCAGCGTTAGCTGACCCATTTTAGCATGTATCACAGGTACTCAGCAGTAGATTTGGACTGCCCATCAGGATGCATCTTAGCTCGAGTCTTCATGCAAACTTCAGAGATTTCATTGCATTATTAGATTTTGTATAACTAATTATGCACTTAAATCTCTCATATTACGAACACGAGCTATGTATGAGTTCAAACTGTTGTAAACCTTTTACTATTAATATATTTTGTTAAAATGACGCATATAGAGTCGTTTGCTATATATCTGTGTGCTTTGATTATTGATTAGTAACACCCAAAGTATGCTTCCGCGAATCATTAAATTTGGGGGTGTTACAATAAATCCTTATAATTTAAGCATAAAACAACATGAAAGTCAATACTTTGTTTTTATCTCAACTGTATTACATTAACTAGTAAACTAGGTGAAAGACCCGTGACAGCGCGAGTTTGTTAAATTATTATGTGTAATCTCGTTTGTTGTATTTGTAACCACGATTAAATTAGTTGTATTATATAAGTTCAAATAAAATGAAACGAAAGCTACATAAGCTAAAGTTATTTAATGTTCAGTATCGAGAGCCGAAAGTAAATGAATCATATGCGTTGTAAAAGTTGCAGCCGGGTGGGAGAGATGGTTCTCTTTTTGCATGGCGTTTTAATATTTAACCAATCAATATGATATAATAATCATCGTTAAAAGATGTAATTGAATTGATTAGAATCTAATTAAATTTAAAGAAACGAAAATGTTACTTGAATGAATTGATGTAAACACAGATTGATTCAAAGTCTTGAATTAAATTAAAATCTTTTAAGATATGAGAGTCTTTGATGTTCTTAGAAGTCTATCATATAAATATTAACTTAAAGGATTTGAAAAACATTTCAAGATATTTTTAAAATTTGAAGAATCAAATTTCTGTTTACTAAATTTAACTACCTTGTTTCACAATATTTTTTTTGCCCATTTTCAAATAATAATTGAACATTTCACTGTTATTATAATGGTCTTATTGACCCGTATATGTTACAATGTAATGACAATACATTTTTAAAAAAGATGGGTTTAATGATATGAATGTGGGCATCAAAGTTTAATATTAATATTGAACAACAAAATTAATAACTTTGCAAAAGTAGGGAAAACTATAAAATAGATATAATATTACTTGAGATACATAAATAATTACTCAAGGATTTAAAAAATACTTGAGGAATTGAATTTATGTTCACTAAATTTGACTGCGTTGTTTTATATCAATAAATAATTTAAAAATACTTATTTTGTAATTGTTATATTGATTGGGGGAGGAAATTGTAATTAACCCATCGAGGGGTCTAAAATCCTCTATGGTATTCTGTTTTATATATATACTAGATTAGATGTTAAGCACAACCCACTTACATTAAAGGGTTAATAATGATATAATCATCAAAGTTTTCATATTTTTTCATTTTAACCCTTCAACTCTTTTTAAATGTTTTAACCCTTTAACTTTAAATAACTTATTAGAAAAATCATTATGACCTGTTATCACATGAAACACCCCAAACTTTACATATTTTTTTTTATGTTAACCATAAACATCATTATATAGGTCCCATTGATCTTAAATTATTTTACAATTCATATATATATATATATATATATATATATATCACATTCAAAATTTTAATTGAAAACTGATTTTATACGTACATACGCGATCCAAGTTTTGAACTTGGGACCGTGTACCAAAGAACAAAACTTCACTGATCACAAAATACACTAACATACGCGATCTTAAAACTTTAGTGGGATCGCGTATGCATAAACAAACATTCTGTAACCATTTTACACTGAGGTACGCGATCCTGGAAATTGTCTGGGATTGCGTACCCATGACCAATTTCATCAATCTGCAAAACTTAAACTTTTGACCAATTTCAATCGAGCATAACTTATAAACCATTAAGACTTAGACCTTAAAAATTTCCAGACACCTTTAGTTGACCAAAATAAAGACTTATCTTTTTGTACTTTTCCAAATTTCACAATAACGCGTGATTTGAACTTTTAACTCATTTTACCACTAAAACGACCAATTTAGTGAACATACTAAATCTCAAACCATGAAGGCTGAGACTTTGAGCTCTTAACCACACTTCATACATATCAAAACAAAGTTGTAAGACTCCCCACCACACCCTTAATCTTTCTATAACCCATTTTAGACCGTGGGTGTACTTAACGACCCGATTTGACCCGCTGACCCACAAGGGCTACTTTGACCCATTCACTAGCCAATCACAACCCATAATTGACTAATGAAGTGTTTGACTACATGTCAACACTCCATATCTAATGTAAATACACATTGACTACTTTCAACCATTAAACCCTTTCAATAATACTAGTTAAGTTCAACCACTAACATTAAAACTTTAGGACCATAATTTACATCATTTACAAGTGTTGTTGACTTTCAAGGTCAATTGTTTCAAAACTTCATATGTCATGGCTCACTGTGACTAAACTTAAAGAAAACATGTTCAAAGGGCGATATTATACAAGTCATATCTAAACGATGCTTCAAGAGAAAGAAACTTGCCATACACTAACGTTATGCAATCCATGCTAATCATCCTTAACCGCTTTCCCTTTCACATGGCTACTTCTACCTAAAACATAAAACACTTAAAACGATAAGCACGCATGCTTAGTGAGCATATAAGAAACTTAATCAAATAATTCATAACAAAGCTACATAAACACTATGCTAGCAAAGCTAGGAACTCTGAATCATAAACTTCATATCACTATCGTATGATTGTGCCCACCTCTAGTTCGGAAGCTATCCGGTAACATTGCACAACCATAATTCGTACAACAACAATCATAATCAATTAAACACAAGTAACTTACAAACAACTTCCACTTGATTGTATGATCCTCTTGCTCGGAAGCAATCCAGAAACACATACAATCAAATCAAGTCATAACAGTTCACATATCCAAACTAGTGATGCACCCATTACTTGGCTAACACATTATCAATCATAACAATTAACAAGTAAAATAATTAATTCACAATTAACTTCCACATGGTTGTATGATCCTCTTACTCGGGAGTAATCTGGAAACACATACAATCATTTACTTGATTAATCCTTATACTACTCACCTTTGTCTTTGATTGATGATTCACAAGATATAACCAAAGGTAACACTTCCAACTTCTTAGCACCAATACACATATCGCATAACAACATATTTAAATTCAAGTAATCAAAACTCTAAACCATTAACCACTCTTAAACCCTCTCCCACTTTGATTAACCTAATCATCTAAATAACAACTTCAATTAAATCATGTTCAGTTATCAATTTCATACTCTAGTTACCCTATAATCCATTCTTTTAGCTAACTAACACCAATTCATAAATATTTTGCAAAACCCCATGATTATTCAAGAACACTTATAACAAATTCATCACTTTTAAGTTATAATCTAATCATTAACTAGCTCAACAACACTAATACACAACAATTCTAACAACTCTTAACCCTAATTTCGTATTAATTTCACTAATTAAACTAAACCCCATGAAAACCCATCGAAATACCAAACTAGGTTAAATATCTTAGGAGAAATCAACTTACAATGATTAGGAATAGAAAAGAGACGACGAGTTGAAGATTTCTAGCTTGATTCTAGGGTTTGATTGAGTGTTTAAAGATGGGAGAAAGCTCTAGCGGGTTTTTTCTCTTATTTCTGTGAGAGTTCTGGAGTTTGAAAGAAAGAAAAGAGATAAACATGACCCTGTATACGTGTTTGTCTATTAAAACCTTTCTTATTTTAACTACATAGTCTGGAAGTGAGAAACCATTTTACGTATTCTATTATACTGTATCATTTATGTAATAATACCTTATAATAAATATATCCTCGCGTACTAAAATAATACCTCTAAATTTGGGGTGTTACATCACAGGTTAATCCTACGTATTTTTTTTATTTAAAAAATCAGTTTATAGTTCTATATTAGTTTTATCCTCAAACTCTTGTATATATTTTAGACCAATATATATTATTTATATGGGTATTTGGGTCACCAACTGAAGCCACTCCATACTTAAATGAAACACGATCGAACCCCCCACATTATAATTTACTACATTACGTATTATTAAACTAATAAGTAATTATTATACGACATACTAAAATAATTATTATACGACATACTAAAAAATAATTATTATACCACATACTAAAAAATAATTATCTCTAAGAAAATTGATATAAAATAACATATACATTCACTGTAATTTTTTTTCCATAAAAGTAGAAATATTAGACATGACAATATCTTCCCTTCATTCTAATTGCCTATCCCCCAATTATGTGTTGATTTCTCAAGATCTTATCTCATCTTAAATCCAACTTGTCATTATTAGAAGCTTTATGTGAATCATGAAAAACAAACGACCCATCCACCTCGGATCTCTTGATGTCTAGGTAGACCTTGCATTAAATTCAACCTTCAGTGTTGCTTTCATTTTCATAATTGCACATCAGTTATGAAACTCAAGCCTTAAACTTTAGCATACTTAAATGATTGGTGGAGGCCTCATTATTAATTATATGGTATGGTATATGTAAGCATACATTCATCTTTCTTGCTATTAAAAGCTTCAATTGTTTCTGTAATTAATTTGTATATGTTACCTTTAAATGTCTTTAGGTGGTTCCATACACGATCTAATACAAACTTTTAAGGAAGATACTACATTTTCTTAACACACACAAGGTGCTCGATGAAATGTCTACTCCAATCTTAGCCTTTTTGGGTGTTTATTTCTGTACATGCCAACCTTAGCATTTTTGCTGATAAAATTGTTACTAAAATTGACTAACTAATTTTCTTTTTCTTTTTGGTGCAGTTTACAAGCCTCTTTGAAGTTACAAGCCTCTTTGAACTTCACTGCCCCTGCTCTCAAGTTGGCTTTCAATGAGTTCATCAGTTACAAGAAAGTTGAGCTACCAAACAATATCAGTTGCCAAGTAAGTTCATTATTTCCAGATCTACTTCTACTTATATTATAATAAGAAAGTATAAATGTTTAAAAATATTTGACCAAATTTAAAATGGGTAAATCTACACCTTCCATTTCAAAAGTCAACATGTTAATCCATCCATTGGTTCATTTGCTGACATCATAATCATTTTATTATAATGACATTAATGCCCTTACTAATTTATTGTTTAAATTTTGAATCTACTCTATTTATAATAACAAAGTATAAAATAGTAAAAATCTTTGACTAATTTATGAATGGAGAAATCCTAACCTTTAAATTAGAAAGTCAACATGAAAATCTTTACGTTCGTTTATTTGCTGATGTCATAATTTTTTAAAATCTACCTAAAAATCTTTAAATAACCCTTAAATATGTACATAACTATAGCATAACATGATAGTCAAAACATTAGCTCCGATTTTTATTCCTTGATCTTCTAATAATTAGTTTTTAACATGTTACATTATGTAGTCTAATTATTTAAGACTTTTAATTTTGCTATATATAATCCGGCGTTATCTCTAATTGTTCTATTTGATTCTTAATTTCAAACTATCAAAGTTTAATGAAAAAGAGAGAGGCAAATATACGTATTACATTATATACACAATTAAAGATTACATATACATGTAATTATATATTTATCTACGGTTTAACATGCCCTAACTATTTTATAGAAGATAGTAAGAGTAAGATGGAGTGACTAAATTCTAAATGAAATCTCATCCGTAAACGTTCTATTCAATTAATTGTGTACTACTATAAATTATAAATTGTATAAATTAACTAATGTTAAATTAAATTGTATACGATACATATATGTATGCAACCATAAGATTCGTCCCATCAAAAATAAGTTGTAGCTAACAAAATCAATATAATGTTAGGCCTATAATTTTGGTAATGTAATTCTTATCTCTTAGCATTTCAATATTAATTTGATGATTCCCATGCACATCTTCAACGACATCTTCCTATATTTTTGGATTGATCCACTTATTAGTTGTGGTAAACTTTACCCCACATCACGCAATCCTATTATATTGTATACCAGTACTTTTTGATAAATGAATCCTTCAAATCCTGATCCCTTTTTTTTCTTTGAATCCTTTTCTTATAATGTGATTTTGTGCTATCTTTACTATACTGATTCTTACGAAATTTAGGTGGGAATTCAAATTCGAGAGGTAATTTAAATTTAAATTGATCTATTTGTGGACTAATTCTTTTGATTTCCCTCTTTAGCACACGTTGAAAACCATTTGAGCTTCCTCTATACACATACCTCAATGAATTCATTAGTCAATCACATTGCCCGCACCTTTCTCACTATATTATCCCTTTTACCGTTGATTTCCATTTCATTTCGATTTCGATCACAACCTTTGGTAACTAACAGTCTAACAATGGCTAAACATGAAGGTACACCCGTTTGAATCTACTTCACAGTATAGATGACTTGTAAGATTTGTGTCAAAATTTACCGTCCATCAAGGCATACTTTTGACGAGGTTTTTTTTTTTTCATGGTGGGTTTTACATTTACTAACACATGTGTTAAAGTGTTGCGTTTAGGGTTTAGAGTTTGGGGTTTAGGAGTTAGGGTTTAGGGTTTGAGGTTTGGGGTTTCTCCCCGAAACCCCAAACCCTGGTCCTAAACGCTTTATAAAACTCTAAATCGTAAATCATACTAAACCCTAAACCTTAAACCCTACTAAACCTTAAACCCTACTAAACCCTAAACCGTAAACCCTGCTAAATCCTAACCCTAACCCTAAACCCTAACCTTAACCCCAAATTAAATGTATAACCAATCACTAACGCATGTGTTACTAATTTGTAAGACCCATAAAAAATGAAAGAAATTTTTTTTTGTCAAAAGTATGCCTTGAGCAACGGTAAATCGAAGAAGAGAAAACGCTAAATTTTATGGTGCAATTTTCATGATTTTTCGACTTACCGTTTGTGAGATATTTAATTTTTAAAAATGTGAAGGAGAGAGAATAAAGTGACACATGACAGAAATCTATGGGTTTCCTTATTCTTACTCAAAGTTGGTGTACTCATTTGAACCTTACTCCATCAATATATAACATTTTATTAGTTATTGCAACTTACATTGAGATTGCCCGATAGGATCTGAAAAGTGTTTTTTTTAATATATATTTCTATCTTTAGAGCATTTATAATGTGTGCTAATTTTAATGTATGAAATCATACTATTCGTAAAAAATATCTTTTAAAAATATGTTTACACTAAATTTTTTTAATTGATTAAAACTAAGTGATTCAATAATATAAGTGTTGTACCAAATTTGGTGTAAAACTAAACACAATTGTCATTGCACTAAAAAAGTGCAGTCTTTAGTACTAAAACTGTAGTGTGCTTTTTATACTTTCGCAAGTGCAAAAAGATACAAATAGCACTTAAGTTGGAGATCCTCTTAGTAAACGGCGCTTGAAATCCTACTGCATCCGTCTCATTTTTAATGTCTAAATTATTATTTTGTTTTTCCAAAAAATTGTGCATTTGCAAAAAAAAAAATAACTTACAAATAAATAGAGCTTATAAAATTACTCATTTAATTCAATTCAATTCTTAAATATTTCAAGACAAATTTGTCATGAATATAAGAGTTATTGATATATTATTTTGTTTTTATCAATATATAACATAAATCCCACTTTTTCTAGCTTCTATAAAAATGGGATGAAGGGAGTGTATTATAACTTTAGTAAAAAATTAATAAGATTTGTTAACTTTACATCCTAATTAATAATTTTGAAGAACATATCTTAATATAATATTATATGTTTTTTGTTAAAGTTTATAGAATATTTTGAAAGAATTTATTACAACCAATACGTTGTTTATATAGTAAGTTCTTGTTGTTTATATAGTAAGTTCTTTTTTTAGCGGTATTGATAAATTATAGTTTTGAAATTGTTATGGTTTATTTATCTTGGGATATACTCCCTCCGCAGGTTCCGTCCCCCACAAGTGTCACATTGCTATTTTGGGTTGTTAAAAATAAGTTTTCACTTTAGTGGGTATAGATGCTATTTATCAATCGAAAAAGACTTTAGTGGGTATAGATGCTATTTGCTTGGTGAAAATTGTAGTTAGTGTACAATCCTAAAACTGTTTACAAAGTCAAAGTAAACATTTTGAATAGGACGTTGTAGTATTTATTAAATCACCCCGCGAAGCCGCGGCTCTTAAGCTAGTTTAATGAAATTAATAGGCTTTAAATGCCTTTAGGATGAATCACATTCCAATCGATTGACACATACACTATATAATACTCATAATATGAGATAGACACCAAACACACCCACTACTTCCTCTCAAAACTCTTCCTCGCTTCTGCTTCTTATTAGTTAGATATAATAACAATTACCAGCATCATGAATATTAACCCAAGACTTCATAATCAGTGTATCAAAGTGAGGGTGCTCCACAGTTGGCGTCAAACACCTTGGGGTAGGAATGCAGAGACAATGGAGTACATCTTTCTAGATAAAGAGGCCTACTTACATAAATTATTTAACAATGGATTTATGTACAGTTCATATGTACACATGTGGTGTTTTATCAACTTATTGGTTCTTTGCAAGGTGATCGGATTCAAGCATCTGTGAAGCTCAAGTTGTTGGATAACGTACAACATCTGTTGTTACCTCAGTTCATAGTTACGGTTCATAATTTTCTGGTTGGGAATAACAGCTCCAAATATGCTACTCTTTCGTTCATAAAATAATGGTTGATTTTTCTGGATAACACTATTATCAAAACTGTCAACGACTTTGGTGGTCCGTTACACGGATTTCACTTTGTACCGTTCATGGATATTACCCCAAAAAACTACATGGAAAATGATACCGTTGGTGAGTATCCTTATACATTCTTCTTTTCCATGGTTTCAGTTACTAATACATTGCCTATTGTATACTCCACATATATTATTGGATTTGTCGTTTTTCAAAGGGTGATGTTGTTACTTACATAAAAAATGATGTACCAAAGAAGAGAATGACAATAGAGTGGATGGACACTAAGTAAGTATCTAATACACTTCAATGTACAAGATTTGTGTTAGTGTACTTTCTTTGAGGATTTCCCTTTTCATTATAGACCGAACAGGATGAAATGCACCATGTTTGGAGATTACGCTGAAGAGCTAAACTCCATACTGTCTGCACCCACTGTTGACCATCCATCTATTCTAATTGTCCAGTTTGCGAAAATAAGCGACTTCCAAGGTACAAAAAACTTGGCACTTCATCATTGCTGGCAAAAGTTAGATAATACTACAGCTAATACCCATCCATATTGAACGTTTTCCAATTTACCAATTTTAGGTGCTTTGAGTATTACCAATGCTTATAATAGTACTAAGCTAGTTCTTTGTCAGTGATACCATTAGTGAAATTAACAGGTTCTACACCTTCCCAATTTAATTTGCTTACTTCAACTTTTATTCCATTCCTACAATAACATATGAATTAACATACAACTACGTTCAGCATTGATGAAAGTGGGCTCGAAGTTCCTCATGTTTCTACTTTGGCTCCTACATTTAAACCACCTGATGAATTTTTACTAAATGTAACATCATCAGCCTTGATGAGATCACCAACCATGTGAAGGTATGTATTGTGGTATTTGAAATTCAGTATTAAGACAACTTTTTCAAGCTTCAGCTCTTTATATATATTTTTCTGCTGATTAATAATTCATGCTACTGGTAACGTTACTTAATATATACAGGTTGCATTTTATGTAACTTATGCTACAATCGACAACATACATTACGAACAAGGTTGGTGGTATACAGGTTGCCGCAAGTGCAACAAAGGTGTCAGGCCTTTAGAAGATGGTGATAAAATCGAAAGCATGCCAGGTGGGCTAAGATGCGATGGCTGTTATCCCAAGCCACCAACATTGTTCCCAAGGTCCCAATACATATTTTTAATAACAATAACTTCTGATACTCAATATTTCAGCCACAATAAATCATAAATTAATTGCAACACAGATACAAAGTTCACGTTTGTGTTAGCAATGATACGAGCTCGGCATCGCTCACTATTTTTGATCGTGATGTGCATAAGTTAGTCAAAATTTCTTGTCATGAGCTCCGAAAGAGGCATATTGCTACAACTGATGCTGAAAAATTTGCTGATTGGTATGAAGCTCCTGTTCAAAGTGTGATATCTGCTTATAACATCAAGAACAATTATCAGGTCTACACCATGAAGAATGTTACCAACAACTCAGCTATAATCAAGCAGTTCTGTGTAATCAACCACCTTGATATGGTGCTGCCCTATACATCCCCTTACTTTAAATGGGTTTTGGCTCCTTTTGGATAACAATTTAAAGTATGATTGTTACAGGATGAGAAACCGGAAGATAATGTAGCTGTTGGTTATGAAGCCCCATTTGTCGGTGGAGTGTCCTCTGAGTTAAAATTGAAACCACACAATATTCCTATAAATCGACTAACACAACTACTTTTTCATTACTTAATAATCTACTATTTGATTTTTATTTCTTGCTATAAACGAAGGATTCGGTCTCAACTGCTGGTGAAAATGTACCCACGGTCGACCTAACAACCCCCAATGCAGAAACCCCTTTAGGAAAACGCCATCTTGAACCTGTTTATGTCGATCCATCGTCTGCTAACTCACCTAAAAAATTAACAAAGAAGCTTATTAATGTCAAGCTAGAGAAAGAATGAAGACAAATCTCCATGTGCCCGCGCTCTAAATTCATCTTTTTTAGGAAGTATCTTTAAGTGACCGTTTGAACTTTTGTTTTAGTTGCATATTTAGAATTTCTAAGTTTGCGTTGGTTTAGTCTTTAGTCTATCTTGGATTATGCAATAAATAAACTAGCTCGGCACCTTTAATAAATTATGTTTGAGTTTTGATCTGTTTCTGTACCAATGTAATAATCTTATGCTTATCCTAGTTTCTTATATTGAAAAGAGTACCTTCGTATCGAGAGGCCAATCACTTTGGATCTATTTGTTCCCATTCGATTTACCATCTCCGAATAAGCTGTTTAGATTCGATCAGCCAACCACTTTGGATCCATTTACTCAACTACAAATTGTTATGCACCAAAATGGTTTTTTCCGAAAAATGCATCAATAATTAAGTTTTTTGCATTTTCGGGTATCAACTAATTTTTTTGCCAAAAAATGAACCACTAATTTAAAACTTATCATTTTCGGGTATCGTTACCGGATACCAAAAAAATGACAACTCATCCAGTTTTGCCTACGTGGCAATCCACGTGGATATTTTTTTTTTTTTCCGAAAAATGAATCAATAGTTCTATTTTTTGCATTTTCGGGTATCAACTAATTCTTTTTCTAATACCCGAAAATGATCAATTTTAAATTAGTAGTTCATTTTTAAATGAAAAAAAATTAGTCAATACACGAAAATGCAGAAAACAGAACTATTAATGCATTTTTCGGAAAAACTCAATCTGAAATGTTGACCGGCTACTGTTTCAAACGGTAACTGATACCCAAAAATGATAAGTTTTAAATTAGTGGTTCATTTTTTGGTAAAAAAATTAGTTGATACCCGAAAATGCAAAAAACTGAACTATTGATGCATTTTTCGGTAAAAAACCCGCACCAAAACTGCTTCCTGTTGTATTTAAAGAAATACTTCAAGATTTATAAAAGGATTCCCATAACTCTATACAATACACAATGTGATTATTGATTTATTAGTATTTACATGTAACACATCAATTCATGATTAATAGTATCACATTCTATCTGGCTCTCGCAATTTGTATATAATTCTCACAAATTTGATACATAGCTCTATTCAAATGTTACATCAATCCAACAAATTTCTTCTTTGTATTCATTGAACATAAAAAAAAAATTCTTAGAGTACCGTCCATCGAACGGGTCTTTCACTAGTTACATAAATATACTTCTATCTAAATAAAATGCTATAAAATTAATTGTGATAAGCATTATATTTATATAAGTTTCCATATAGATATATGATTTAAATTATTATATACACTACTATTCTTTACGAAGAAAGTTAAATGGTTAATAATATGCTATATTTTAATTAATAGCTTTTACTTAAAGCATATATATTAAAAAAATTAGTAAATATTAAGTTTAAAGATTAAATTATGAGAAAATAAAGTTGAAGGGTTAAATCGAAAAAAAATTAAAAATTTAATGATTAAACCATTTTCATACTTATGTTCAATTAATGAAACATGGTCAACAGGTTACAAGTTACCCAAAGGGTTATTTTAAACGGTTAAACAAATTAAAAGGATTAATATTTGATCAACCTTTAAGTTAAAGTGATTAAACATTTAAAAAAAATTGAAGGGTTAAAACGAAGTGTTCACAATCTCCGTTTTATACTAAGTGTTCACAATCAATTTAAATGAAATATAAGAAATTACATTGTCGGGTAGTGAAGATGACAACATTATGAATATTTTTTGTACAGACTCCCATTCATTATGGGATTGATTGTTTTCCATTTCAATCAAAACAATTTATTAGTTAACGTTTAGAAGATTATAGATTTAAAATGAACTTTTAAATTGATTTTTGGATAAAAATCCTGAAAATTTCTATTTTCTCTTGAATGTGTCATTGAAAGGTAAAGGATTTAATCCTTTTAATGAAATAAAGTTTTTAGTCGGAATATGAATCAAACCGAAAGACCCCTTAACTATAATGGGGGTTAATAAAACGAATCACACTTTTACCACTAAACTATATTTCTTATTTTCTACATAGATAATAATTTATTTTTATAAATAATAAATATTTTTCTTCAGAAAAATTAGCAAGACTATTTTTCTTTCGCCCAGGGGAACGCGACAATCAGAGTATGCCCTTAGGCACGACCATACATAACATAGAAATCACACTATAAGATACGTTTTTATATAGTTATAATAATTATACAGTTGTAGAAGGTAAGAGAAGCTAGGGCTTTTGAGTTCCAGTAATCAAGCCAAATTGGAGTTCTAGAGAGAAGACAGTGAACGGAGTTGGTGGTTCGAGTTCTTGGCAGGACGGGGCCATTTCGTTCTTCTCAAGTTCAAAGTTGAGAAAAGAATTGTCTTGAATTTGAATTTGTTGTTCATAGATTACAGCGGGTAGGTCATTTAGAGTCGAAGACAATTAGGATGGACGATATGGATTTCTTCGAGATGGTTAACCACTTTTTTAACCGTGAGAGGGATACATAATGTTCTTGTGAATTATGGCCAATAGTTTATTTTATCAAACAAAAAAGTAACTTTGGGATTGCTGAATAACAGACAAATTACAGTACTAGTTGACTAGAATATAAAATAACGTAATGGAATAAAGGAATATATTTAAAACGCCCAATTTTTTTTATTTACAACAATGCAATTTAGTTCCCATTTTAAATCATCTCTGATAAGCGTGTAAGCGAACTGAACATTCGGTGAACTATTCGCGAATCATTCGGCGGGAAGTTCGTTTACGTTCGTTCGTTCGTTTCGTTTTATGAACGAACATTAACAAATTTTTTCGTTCGTTTATTTATATGAATGAACATGAACACATGTCTCGTTCGTTTATTTACGTTCGTGAACGTTCGATAACATGTTCGTGAACGTTCGGTTAAATGTTCATTTATTAACTAACAGTTTAATTAAATTAATACATATATGTATATCTTATTTTGATTTAAGCAAAATTCTAAATATAATATTATTAAATATTTAGATACTTTCATTCAATAATATTAAATATCTTTACATTTTTACCTCACATTTCCCTCTATATTTCCCTCCACTAATTCCAGATCTACTGCTCTTATCTACGATCGGACCAAGAAAATGAGTTTATCTTCATATTGTGATCATTTTGTAATATTATATATGCATTGGAAAGTTTCAAGTTCTATAGTATACATGTGTAGATGTGTATATAGATGTTCCTTTATGTTAGTTGATGTTCGTTTCAAGTATTAATGAAGTAATGCGTTAGATTATATGTTTGTTCATGTACGTTCGTTTGTGTTCGTGAACATACAAATTTTCTTAATGAACGGACATGAACAACAAAATCCGTTCGCTTATCCGTTCTTGTTCGTTCGTTTGTTCATCAAAACCTTAAAAAACTTAGTTCGTGAACATACAAATTTTCTTAATCGAATAATTGGACTTATGTGCTTCGTCCAATATCAGGCTACGTAGTTCATCAACACAAGGAATCCAAATTCGGTCCATAAAATACAATACTCCATTGTCCTTGGATTCCAGTTGTTTCTCCATTCCCTTGAGGGATTCGTCCTTCATACGTTCTGAAGTAAAGGCTGTTTGTTGTGCGTCGCGAATTTGAAAAATGAGATTCGAGTGGATTGTCAATCCCAATGCTTGAACTCTTCGAGGTTTTACTCTTTCCTTACGACTCAAGGCATCCGCTATTACATTAGCTTTGCCCGGATGGTACTTGATTTCACATTCGTAATCATTCAGTAGTTCAACCCAACGTCTTTGTCTCATGTTGAGTTCTTTCTAATCAAATATATGTTGGAGACTTTTGTGATCAGTGAAGATAGTACATTTTGTACCGTATAGGTAGTGTCTCCAAATCTTAAGAGCAAAAGAAAATGCTCCCAGTTCCAAGTCATGTGTCGTATAGTATTTCTCGTAAATCTTTAATTGACGAGACGCATAAGCAATGACTTTGTCATTTAGCATTAACACGCAACCTAATCCCTGATGTGAAGCATCGCAGTAGACAGCAAAGTTTTCTACTCCTTCCGGTAGGATAGGTGCGATACTAAATTTCTTTTTCAACAATTGAAAAGCATACTCTTGCTTCTCGCCCCAATCAAATTTCTTGTCTTTTTGTGTTAGAGCGGTAAGTGGCTGAGCTATCTTCGAGAAGTTCTCGATAAATCGTCAGTAATAGCCAGCTAGCCCAAGAAATTGTTGTTTCTCCGATGGGATTTTCGGGGCTTCCCATTTCTTGATAGCCTCAATTTTGGATGGGTCCACGTGAATTCCTTTACTATTGATCACATGACCAAGGAAATGGACCTCACGCATCCAAAATTCGCATTTAGAGAACTTTGCATAAAGTCTCTCTTTCTCTAGTAGTTCAAGAATTATTTTCAGATGTTCGTGATCTTCCTTCATTCGCGAGTATATTAATATGTCATCGATAAACACAATAACAAACTTATCAAGATAGGGTTTGCATACTCTATTCATGAGATCCATGAACACTGCTGGTGCGTTTGTCAGCCCAAACGGCATGACTAGGAACTCATAATGACCATAACGAGTCCTAAACGCGGTCTTAGGGATATTCTCATCCCGAACCTTCAGTTGGTGGTAACCAGATCGCAAGTCAATCTTCGAGTAGTAACTTGACCCTTGTAGCTGGTCAAACAAGTCATCGATTCGTGGTAATGGATATCGATTCTTGATAGTTACTTTGTTCAGTTCCCGATAATTGATACACATTCGCATTGATCCATCCTTTTTCTTGACAAACAAAATCGGAGCTCCCCAAGGTGAAAAGCTCGGTCGGATGAATCCTAAGTCCAAAATTTCCTGCAACTGTGCAGACAACTCCTGCATCTCCGATGGAGCTAGACGATAAGGTGCGCGAGCAATTGGTGCTGCTCCAGGTACTAGGTCGATATGAAACTCAACCTGTCGCGGGCGGTGGTAATCCTGGTAACTCATCAGGAAACACTCCCGGATAATCACATACGATAAGCACATCATCTATGCGTCGCTCCTCGGGTTTCTTCTCAACCACATGTACCAAGAATGCTTGGTAACCCTTTCGTAGAAACTTACTTGCTTTCATGCACGAAATCATTTTCATAGCACAATTTCCTTTTTCTCCTTGTATTTCCAAAGTTTCACCTGTCGATAGCGGTAGACGTATCAACTTATCGTAACATATGATCTCGGCGCTGTTCTTAGACAACCAGTCTATGCCAACTACAACATCGAAACTTCCCAGCTTAACTGGTAGTAAGTCTATTTCGAAAGAATGTCCTTCCAACATTAAGATACATCTTGGTACTATTTCTCCTGATTCAATCAACTTACCATCGGCTAGCTCTACAGTGTATTTGTTATCTAACTTAAGGGATTCGATCTCTAATAGTGGTCTAAACTTAGTGGACACAAAGCTTAAATAAGCACCAGAATCAAATAACACAGATGCAAAGTGGTTGTTTACTAGAAACGTACCAGTAACTGTGTTAGGATCCTGACGTGCTTCTGCTGCTGCTATCATAAACGCATGTCTACGAGCTAGCTAATTGTTGTCGTTGTTACCGCGGTTCTTATCATTGTTGTTGCGGTTGTTGGTGTTGTTGGTATTGCGGTTCTGGTTATTCCGGTTGTTCTTGTTGTTGGGATTTTGGTTATTGAGTCGAGGGCAATGGTTTCGATAGTGCCTTGTGTCGCCACACTCAAAACTCCCTTGATTTTGGCATTCTGTGTTTTCCCTAGGTGTAGGGTTAACCTTACAGTTTTGGGTTTTGTGACCCCAACCTCTACAGCTGTTGCAAAACCAACATTCACCCTTATGGTGTTTGATACACTTGTCACACCTTGGTTTGTTACCCAAGTATGGCTTTGGTTCCACAGTGGTGGCAACATAGGACTTTAGGTTTCCAGATCCTTTCTTATTTGTTTGACCCTGACGGTCACTCCCCCTGCCGTTCCACTTACGCTTTGAACCCTTAGAACTACCAGCTTCAATGCTGCTTGGCTCAACTTTTCCTGTTACAACCTTTTTGGTTAAGGTCCCCATTCTGACCGCCTCATCGGTCAATCTCTGAGCTATAGTAACACCACTCCTGAATGTGGCAGGTTCTGATGATGTAACAAGACTACGGATCTGAGGTGCCAATCCCCAGATGTAACGCTTAATGCATTTGAATTCGGGTGTCACCATATGTGGCACCAATCGTGCTAACTCTTGAAATTTGGTTGTGTAACCGGTGACATCAGCACCAACCATCTTAATGTCCCATAATTCCGTTTCAACTTTCTCCATCTCGCTATGGGGACAGAATTTGTAGCACCCCCAAATTTATAACGCAGCGGAAGTCAACACAGGACGCTACTAATCAAATATCATAACACATAATCACAAGTAAACAACCTCTAAATGAGACGTTTGTAGAAAATAGTTACATTTCATAGTAAATCATTTGAAAACATATTGTTTCTGATACAAAAGTTGTAATTTCCTAGAGTCCACGCGTGAGGCGGGAGATTCTATTACATAATCAAAATATACAAAAGATAATGCTAAGAATCTCCGTTAATGCGGTTATGTTGAAATCATGCGACTATAGCTATGTCCGGGAGTAATCCTACTCCGTATGCGTACCTGAGAATACATGCTAAAAAGGTCAACACAAATGTTGGTGAATCTCACAGGTTTGTAAGTAATACCAGTTTTGAACACAAGATTTTATCAGTGGTGCCCGCAGGCGTAAATCAAGTAATTGCAATCCTGCAAATGTATGTAAGTTTATACCGTTGCCATGAGGTTCATAATCAAAGCTTAACCCGTAAGTAATAAGTTGCCCCCGCGACATGCTCGAAACTGAGCAAGCGTAAGTAACGAATAATAGTCGCCCGTTTATACAGAACGGTTCGTGGTAGCGCTACTACCCCGGGCGGGGAGGGTCATTTCCCTAATGGATCCATTAACTAGTGTTTGCGCTTAAGTCCATAACTAACGATGTATAATGGAGGGACTTCAGTAAATGGTAAGTAACTCATGCAATCCCGTATAGTAAAATGAGTAGTTCGGTACTTGTGTTCAAGAAAAGTAAGCAATGTATCTCACCCCGTATGTAAAATAGTAAAAGTGAGGCTGTAAGACTCACCTGAGTCTAGCAGTATGTTTGGGAAATCAAACAAGTAGAGCGGATGTAAGTCCGTAAGGGTGTCGGGTGTAATCCCGTATGTTGGTTCTCTGAACCCTGCAACCTTCTGGCGTCCAAAAACGTACAAGGTTGTAAGTAAACAAGTAAATAAGTTGGTGTCTTAAAAGATCACCCATGCTAGTTGTCCACTCAACTAAGAAATGTCCAAGTGTTTGTTTAGTAATCCGTTTGTAATTTGAAAACAAATATGGCTCGTTAGTGACGGTTTGTAATAATAATCCAAAGTGTTATTATTATATGTATCATTGTATCAGGTTTCATTATATGTAAGTGTTCGACACTTAGTGTAAAAAGGTATTTATAAGTTCCTAGATGACGGGGGTCCGGGGGCAGTGCCCCTGGTAGTGGGGTCCAAGGGGCAGAGCCCCTGGCTGGGGTCGAACGGATAGGTCAGCTTGGAAAATTTTTATTTTTACTACATTGCTTTGGTAAAAATCGCATCTGGAATTTAAAATTGGGAAAATTGACCTAGTCTGGCTGCGGGCTGAAAAGATGTTGCGAACTGAGTTCGCGATGTGAGCTGAGTTCGGCTCGCAAGGCAGTAGGCTGCGAACCGAGTTGGGTTCGCAGCACAAGATTCGGCTCGCAAAAACTCGACTCGCAGGTCAGTTCGCAGGTCGACTCGCAAGTCAGTTCGGTTTGCAGTTTGACTTTGCGAGTCAAAGTCAACTCGCAAAACTCATTTCGTAAATCAGGGTTGTGAACTGAGTTGGATCTCGATTCGCAGAACGAGCTGTTCGTGAATTTTGTGTGGATTTCGGTTTTTAAAGCGTTTTTAATGAGGTTTTTGGACATAATCTTGTTGGGTAAATGTTCTAGCATGTAAATTTAAGCTTTACAAGTAATTTAAAAGAGTTTAAAGTTTTCATACCCCAAAATGGAAAATGAAGAAGGTGAAGATGGTGATGATCCTTAAGCTTGTTCTTGATGATGATGATGGACGATTTTGATGGTGGTGATGTTGATGTTATTGAGTTTCAGTTTTTGAGTGAGAGATAGAGGTGAGGTTGAGAGAGATGAGAGAATTTGAGGTGGATGTGTGTGAAATGAGATGAATTTGGGGAAGAAATGGGTTTAAAAGGAATTGGGTCATGGGTCGGTTTGGGATTCGGTTCGCGGGTCTGGGCCGACCCAACTTGGGTCTCGGGCTCGCGTGTTTGTGTTTCCGAATCGTGTTATGTCTCGTAGTCGGTTAAATCCGTAGTCGTTTAATCGCGAAATCTTTTTAAGATTTTTAAATATGTCTTAAACAAATACGAAAATTCGTGTAATATATTATCGTAATATATTATAGTAAATAATGTTTGTTTGGATAATTCCACGTTATTTATTAACTTTGTCACCAACATCCATATTAAATACATGTCGGACCTCATCCGGTTCATAAGTGTACGATTTAACAAATCGTGAACGCGTGTATGAAATCACACGAAATGTCACGTATATTTAGATTAATACAAAACTAAATACACGTAATTAAAAGTAGTTTAAGCACTAATTACAGTCAGAATTTGGCGGGTGTCACAGAATTCTTTCAACATCATGTTCTTCAGTACTTCCCATGACATGGAGTAAGCAGCTGGTCGGCCAAGTGATTGGACTTGACTATTCCACCATGTAAGAGCTTTGTTAGAAAGGGTGCAGGTGGCATACTTCACCATACAGTCAGGTGAATAGTCACTAATGTCCAATACCGACTCTGTCTTCTCTATCTAGTGTATAATACCAATAGCACCCTCGGTACCACGAAAAGTAACTGGCTTACAAGCCTGGAATGTCTTGTATGAATACCCTCGGCGGGTATTTGCAGGTGTCTCAGTGTTAACAGGGGTAGATCACTATTATTCATTCCATTCTCGCAATTTCGGTTTGCTTCATACTCAGCAATACCTTCAGTTATTCGACGCGCGATCATTTGTTCAGTAGTTTCCTCGTTGTTGGGTGGTGGAGTGGTTTCAGGGGCTGGAGGTGTAGTCGTCCGTCGACTGTTCTGAGTAATTCGTTGTTTTGGTTGCATGATTCCGTTTTGCGATGAATAAAATGCAGAAGTCAATGCCAAGATAATGAATGTGATGAACAAGATTTCACATTGTTTAACAAAGGAACGGTATGAAGGATTAAAGAACAAGATTTCACATTACATGCCTCACGACTTTGAAACACCCATATGTACATAGTACAATATAATCACGTTGGCCAGGCGTCATTATATAATGCCAAATACATATTTCTTTTCATCATCATTTAACACAATCAGGTTCAAAGGAATTCAAGATAAGAATCAATAAACAAAGTGTGGTATGTTTCAAGGTTTACAAGAAATGATTTCAAAAGCTATCGATTGGTTATCGTTCAATCACACACATAAAGATATAGATATAATACTATAATTGTTGTCAACAATAATGAATACGAAATACAAACCAAACATAAGTTATATTATAACAAAAGTCATAATGCTGATACGGTCGTTTTGTACAAAACAAGTCATAATACATATACCCATTCTAACAACAGTTTTCATCTAGTACAAACCTAATAAATACATACATATGCCCACCTGATACACATGCATATGATACGTGATGGGTCCCCTAATATACCCATCAGCCAAAAGTAGTCTATCTAATCCAAGTAGGCACAACCCACCATACATGAGTCTAATGGAAATATGGTAAAAACAATTCTACAGCTGTCCTCAGCACAACCTTCAACACACAAGCTCCAATCTCCAACTCTGCTGTCCTCGGACGTCTCTCTAGTACCCTGACACGGTTACATGCAGTCTCGGCTATCTCCCTGGCAGCAACCATGTTGCCCAGCAAATAGTGGCAACGCTCATGCATATCAGCCATTTCCCCATCCAGACGAGAGACACCGCTCTGAAACTCTGCAAGGTGAATACCCCTGCCACCAGAAATACGGAACAATGTACAAATAACAACAACAAGGGTGGGGAGGGTCAACTCTATGGGCTCTCCAGTAGTAGGCAGTGGAGCTGGTGGTCTCGAGGACTCTCCGGTCTCAAATGTAGAGGGAAAACCCTCCAGTGATCTCCACCATCCCAACATAGGAGTCATCCACTCCAGGTGAGCAAACCTAGGTACCCTCTATGGTGGTTCGCCAGTCTCATCCATCGGCGCCTTGTCCCTCAGGGCTAATGGTCCAGTGGGTAAATCTCGAACACACATCCGGTCCTCTAGAAGGTCCAGCAGTCATATGGCGTGTCACCATAAAGGTAGACCCTAGTATACGAGTGGTAGGATCAGTGGAAGCAGTAGTAGGTGGGACCACAGGTGAGGTCAGGGGTGGTGCGATGTAGGCATCACTAGAGTGGTCAGATGTAGCCCTAGGATGAACAGTCACTCCTGAACTTGCAAGGCTCTGATAGGAGTCCTCCATCGGCTCCTCGTCTGAGTCAAACAAAGTAAGCGGGAACTGCCTCGACATACTGAGACAAAAGAAATCGTGTGCGTCGTGTCAGACGTATGCAAATGTATGAATGTATGAATGCATGAATGTTCTATCCAAGGCTATAGTCTAGGTCTCTAAGGTTTAAGGTCACTTAAAGACTTCCAGTTCGCTATAACCAATGGCTCTGATACCAAGTCTGTCACACCCTGCCAAGCGGTAATTACAATTAGTACTAATTAAATATGCGGAAGCTGTGGTGAAGTGGCGGGGCTGCGATCAGTAAATCAATCAAGTAGTACATACCTACTCAGAGCATATGGCTATTACACAACATAATGTATTAGGATGCCAAGTTTAGTAGTTATTACAAAAGATTACGACCAGGTAAGTCGTAACAATAGTAGTAGTGTTTAAAACATTAAGTTTCACAATACATATGAATAAAGTAAGATTTCTTGGGTATGACTGCAATGTTTGCAGTCATACAGAGGAAATCTCTAAAAGCCTCTCAAAATAAGTGGCATCCTATTTAGTCCAGGGTTGTCCATCCTGAATGCATGCGATTCTTACTTACGCAGCTAATTTCCTGAAAAACATAGAGAAGAGTTGTCAACAAAATATGTTGAGTGAATTCACAGGTTTTATGTGAGTGTGTGGTTTGTTAAACCAATTGTGTTTGTGTTATTGAAATGTTATTCAATTAATAAATAGTTGCAGGTTTTGTAAAATACAAGTTTTGTAGGGCTGTTACCCTAAAGTATAGTTTTATGTGGGATGATACCCTAAAATGTAAGTCCGGTTGTTTTCCAGTATTTAATAGATAATCGGTATGTCTTCCGGTATAAAACAATAGTAGGATACATTCTTCCTAGAAAAAAAAAGTGGGAAAAACTTAGACTATGATCCCCTGAAAGGTGAGCTAAACCTTATAGGTTAAAGTAACGTGACCTATCCCTATAACCAAACCACGACCAACAAGTATGTTGTTTGCCTACAGGACATGTAAGTATACGCTCCAATACAGTGGGAGGGTCGTCACGGCGATAGTACTATCCGTATACTCAGTGGCTAGAGTCACCTAGCTAATGGTTGTATCATAAGGACTTTTCATGCATACATTGTAAGTCTGGGTCCGTACTAGGATACGTTGTCTAATTCCCAAAAGCAGTTGTGGAAAGTAATTTCATAATCAAACAGTTTGTATAAAAACAATAAAGCATTTATATATTTTGTTGCATTTGTTAGCATGCAATTTCTATGTTTAACACCCCTATGTTCAAAAACATAAAACATTTAAAAGAGGGGCTGTGAACTCACCGTAGTAGTAGTGGTGATGTGAATGCTAGCAGCTGTAGGGTGTCACCCAAGAAAAATTAACCTATATACAAAATAGGTATTTATATAAGTACTTTGGTTGTTTTGAAGAAATTATTGACTTCTTAATCGTACAAGTTGTTGAAGTTGTTGGTGACGATGTGTTGAAATATAATTAATATTTCTCGGGTCGTAGTTATCGTTAGGTATATATATACATGTATGTAGTTGTGTATATATATATATATATATATATGTGTGTGTGTGTGTGTGTGAATGTCATTTTATTTCCTTTATACACACACACACACACACACACACACACACATATATATATATATATATATATATATATATACTTATTATATATTTAAAAACCATACGTTTGTAAAAGACTCAATTTGGCCTAGTACTCAGTGACATGCTGGTTGGTCTCCTCAATCAGTAGGGTACTAGTGTTTACACTATGAACAATTAAGCTTAGGTAAGACACAAACCTTTAAAAGACGTTTTCATATCAAAACTCTAGCATCACCCCCGCATAAGCTAACGAAGTCATAACAAACACATCTCCTCCATACTGATTACATCCCTATTTCTATTTTTCATTTATTTACTTTTTATCTAAATACGGACCTAAGTAACAAAAACCCCACTCAAAACTTGTTTAAAGACCCATCACTAAATTGAACAATTTGTCTTGACATTTCCGTTTCACAATACAATTAGCTTGAAGAACGACCCTAGGTCAACTGCTGCTATACAAGTCGTAGTAAAGCTTAGATCCCCCACTCTATAAATTTAAAACACACTGTCCGCCGTCTATGTTGCTGTTGAACAACGACCGGAGTCAAACCCGGCCGATCGATAGGGACGCGACAAGTTTTTAGCGCCATTGCCGGGGAGTTAATCGTAAGACTTTGAAGCGTCCCGATGAATTTTCTACTTAGTGATACCCGTAGTTTAGCTTAATTTACTTTTCCTTGTTCCAACCAAAAATACTTTCCCCGATCCCACAACGATATTCGACCAGATCATCCGGATCCGAATCTCTTATTTTCGTACCCGATCCTGAGTCAACCGTCCGTACCATCCGCAAAGAAAGACGTTCCCGTTTTCAAAAAATGGCCGCTCGTGTTACTCTCACCGACAACACCAAACTATCCATCGAAGGACGAGGAGGACCGATTAGCTATCCAGTAATTGACGGATCTTCTTTTGAACTTAAACACCACATCGTACAACTCATAAAAGATAACTGCCAATTCCACGGTCTACCCCGTGACGATCCCAACGCTCATATCGACAAATTCATTCAGGTTTCAAACTCCTACAAGCAGAATGGGGTTGAGCAGGATATCATCCACTTATACTTTTTCCCCTATTCTCTCGATTTATATGATTCTACATGGTTTGAGGGACTTGAGACCGGCTCAATCACCTCATGGACCGACATGGGTAATAAGTTTCTCGCTAGATACTTTCCCCCGTCCAAACAAACCCAGGCAAAAAATGACATCACAAACTTCCAACAAACCCACGATGAATCTATCTACTCAGCATGGGAGCAATGCAAGAGTTTACTGAGGAAATGTCCAAACCACCAAATGACGAAGACTGACAAGGTGTGCACTTTCTACCGAGGTCTTGATCCTAACCATCACATCAACCTTGACGCCGCTGCTCAAGGTAATCTTATGAAGTTAACCGATGATGAAACATGGATCCTGATCGAGGATATGACAATGCACCACCACGATTGGAAGTCTGATGAGCAATCCTCATCCTTACCCCTTTTCGCCAACAACACCCGCCAAACTGAAGCTATTAAGTCTCTGAGCGAGCAGATTGAGACTCTGACGAAACAGGTAGCAGATCTGAAGAAACAACCACAGCAGATCCACCAAGTTCAGGCTTGCCAGAACTGTGCCAACCATCCAGCTGAAGAATACGAGGTTGAGTACGAAGATCCTACCGACGGTTCAGTCTACTATGCCCAGTTTCCTGTCAGACCTCAAAACCCTCCTGGTTTCGCTAGAACTTCACCACCCAGAACTCGAGGAAATCAATATCCTCCACGGAACAACCAACCACCCTTCCAGCCTAGGTTTCAGCCACGGTATCCGACGGACCCACAATAACCATAACTCCCATACAATCAACCACTTCCATTAACCGCCACTGAAGATATCCAGCCTGCTGAACTTGTGAAGACCATCATTCCAGTCACAAGTACTGATGACAACCTCAACAAATTCATCCAAGGTCAAACCGCTTTCAATCAGCAGACTACAACCCAACAATACCAGACTGATCTATCTTCGAAACCAACTCTCGGTCCTAAAAAGCCTTGAGAACCAAATCGGTCAGTTAGCCCAACATCTCGATACTCGACCCCAGGGGACCTTACCAAGCAATACTATTTAGAACCCCCACGTCGAGGAAGCCAAGACCTTAAACTCTGATAATCCAACTCATCTATGATTGCTTCTCCTGAAAGGGAACATTCTCCTGTCCCACCGACAGTTGAGACCAGATCAATGCCCACGCCAAGTCGTGAGATTGAAATTCCTTTTCCTAACCGCTTAAACAAGAAATACAATGCCAAGTCATTCAAACTTGATGGAAAGTTCCTAGACACCGTGTCTAGAATCCCCTCTAGTACGAAATACATCCGAAGAATGCTGGTAACTAAGGACAAGATTCCTACCGTTCCTAAAGTCTCTCTGAACGCCGAGTGTTCAGCCGTAATCCAGAATGCCTTACTAGAAAAACTAGGAGACACGGGTCGATTCACCTTGCCCTGTTCCATCTATCACTCAGGCACGATACGCTCCTTGGCCGATCTTGGAGCTAGTATCAATTTGATGCCTTACTCACTCTACTCCAGACTAGAATTAGGACCTCTTCAGCCCACTAAAATGAGCGTCCATCTTGCCGATCAATCAGTCCGATACCCGAGAGGCATTGCTGAGAATGTCATGGTAAAAGTTGAGAGGTTTTATTTCCCCACTGACTTTGTAGTGATAGATATACAGGAAGACATTAACATACCCATTATCCTAGGTAGGCCATTCATGAATACTGCATGTGCTATTATTGATGTATATTCTCAGGTTATCAGTCTACGAGCTCACAGACAGACAATATCATACAAGATTGATCAGATCGACTGTTCACTAATGGAGCATGCAGAGATATATGCAATATACATGGGCAGAGTTACTTCGGATGATGACACTTTTGATTCAGAACCAGAACCATACAGGCCAGACGAGCACACCTGTCTTATTTCAGCTACTGAAGAGTTAGAATCAGAAGACGAGGAAATGGAAGAATCTGAACCAGAGGAAGAAATAGAAGAAGAGGAAGAAGAGGAACAGGATGAGGAAGAAGAGGAACCACCTGAAATAGAGGAAGAGGATATGGAAGAAATGGAACCTGAAGAAATGGAAGAATCATAGGAAGAACAAGAATCAGAGCCCGAGGAAGTATATCAGTCTACACCACCTCATCAGTATCTTTCTGACTCATACTTGCTGACAGCAGAGATTATGCAGATCAAGAACTTTGAGAACTTCATCCCTCTATCAGACAGTGAACCAAAAGAAGATTCTCAGACTGATTACTCCCACGATGCAGAATTTGGTCTCACCATGGAGAAACTTATAGCATCAGCTATTGATCCCACCAAACCTCTCGTGTCTCCTCGACTTGATGCTCTGCTGAATATTGATAAGACTATCGCCCTATCTAAGCAGCAACCAGAGTTAAGAGACAAACTGATGAGCCAAATTGCGGGTTATAAAGCATTTATGCTTCCCCAAAGGATTCCAGCCTTGGACACATCTGCACCTCGGAGTAAATTCGAGAAGGTAAGTACCTCCGGATCCAGCCGTGATTCAGATTCTCAGGAGGAGAAGGACATTGAGATGGATTCCTCTCAGCCGATATCTCATATCACTGATGACACCTTACCACATTCTGACAATGTCGAGTTCCCTGATTTCCAGGCTAGGGATACTCCATCTATAGAGAGTGACGTGGACAATGTCATCTACATTGATGTTCCAATAGATATCCGGTCTATCCAGCTTCATGCAGTTCCAGCTGATTCCGCCCCTCTCCAAATCCCTATTGTTTCAAACCACGAGGAGATGATAAGTGCCATCGAAGACTTTGAAAATGACATCCCTACTATGATTAGCATTATCATTAACTCCACTAATTAATACACTCCACGTCATTGAGCTCTAATTGAAGATTTTGAGGAAGAGTCTGAAGTGTATCAAGCCAGCCACAACCCAAAATACTTCCACAACCGCCTGAATGCCTTTGCTGAAGATCTCGCTGCACAGCTTCTCCAAGAACACTTCAATACTGGACCAACACCTGAGGAGCTGGAGTTCTTTGAAGACCAAAGACGCATGTACAGGAAGATCTATGACACACTGATCAGATATGAATTTCCATATTCCGCCGAGCAATGCGAGTTCTTAAATTCTTATCACGGCAATATGTATAATGCTACTGGGAATCCTGACACAGATATAGACATCCGGTTGATGAATGATCTTAGGGGACCTCTAAATTCAATCGCTAGGAATAATCACATCAATGAGACTTCTCCTGATAGGTTCTACATTGACTGTACCATCGAGTACCACGCTCACAAGATTGTCCATGATCTCGAGTATGTGAGTTCTGATGAAAGAACGCGTGACATCCCTTCTTCCATACCTAAAGGTTCGATGGTTAACATCGCGAACTTCCTCTCTGATCGAATCAAGGAAATCTTCGCTGAAGTTCCTGAAGAAGAGCATGGTCAAATATGCAAGTATGGATTACGTGAGGTTTACGACATAGTGAACAATACCTTAAAGAACTCCAACGTCACGTTTTCCCACTATCAGACCCATCTGATCCAGGGTATTCATGAGTCTATCCGAGAACTTTGAGGAAACTCTGGTATTGCAGATCACGAGACTTTGCACCTACAGTTCTATGGATTCATGGACTCACTCAGACAACAACATCCTGAACGAGAGATGATAGAGGCTAATGATATCTCTTTTGTGGATTCCCGCGGAACAATCTCCAAAGCAGTAAAGGAGATAACTTGGGATCTTCTACACATGAAAAGGGTTACTGAGCAACATCTTCAAGGCTTCCCCATATTTTCATCAGAGATTCCAAACATCGTCGACATCATCGCTCGTCATTTTCTGAGGATCTACCCACGCAACCCCATGATTCCACTTTTGAGCACTTCTGGTCCTGGAGGTTCCAGCACCAACTAATCTGAAGGAAGGCAAAGTCGAGCTCTCGACTATAAAAGTAGCGCTTTTTGGGAGGCAACCCGTGCAATAAGACGTGTAGAGAGAATAGTATCAATAAGTGAAGAAAATCTCTGACTATCCTTCACACTTGGTCGTTACCAAAACACTTTATGAAAAATTTTCTGATATTACGACTCACTTGCAAATAAACCAGTCGTCTCAGAAAATAGGAAACCAAATTGAAAAAATTGTAAAACATGTGTTTCAAGCATTTTGAGGTACTTGCATAATACTTTTATGCATTATGCTCGAACTTGTTTAAAAACACATGTTTTATAAAACTGATTTATAGTAGAAAACATCTTTTCAATTTCTGAGATGGTGATTTATCTTTTGCAAATACTTTGAGTTTGTAAATTGGTACGACCAATGTGTTCACACTTACGAGATTGATTCACAAAAAAGATGAAGGAAATAATTGGATGAAGAAAACCAATAGCAAAACGCTTGAAGCCGAGCCGCTCTTCATGAATATAGAAAAAGATTCCAAGCAACATCTCTTTGCAGCAAATTCAGATTCTCAGCTTCATTGCATCTCACTATCTGGGGAGTGTCTGAAACCTTTACTCTCTTTTGTTTATGATTCTTATTATTATTTGATTTGTTAGTTTGTTAAAGTATTTTATACTCTATCCTAAGCTTATCACTAAGTGTGGGATTCCAGCCCAAAACAAACACTTGAGAAACATTTTCTTGCATGTTCAAACTCTAAGTATGGGATCTTTACTTTCAAGTAAATCTCAAATCAAGAACATTAGGGACAATGTTCCTCTAAGTGTGGGATAGCAGGTATAAAATACCTTGGTTAGTTTTAATGATTTTTAATGTCCGAAATAGTAAACTCAGAAACTGTTCCTCAAAATTTTCAAAATTTTCAAGAAAATTAAAAAGTATGAGCTAAATAGATTGATTAACTCTACTAATTTTTGAGCCAAAATATCTTTTGAGAGAAGCTATTTTCAAATATGAGTTATATATTTCGGAATCTAGTGAAAATAAGGTAGAAATTGCTTAAGCAAGAAATAATAATCTGATGGAAGCATGACGAAGTACAGACAACCATATTTGCAGTGAGGTATCTTGAGCCTAATAGCATTCATCTCAAATGCTTCACTATTCATTTCTTGTGTGTGCTGATGCATGTATCTCTGAATTAGAACTTGCTCTTGACATACGTTTCGAGACCACATTGGTGTGTACCGTACGCGGTATAGGTGCAATTAGATGACCTTGACATTCCCTAGGATTTAACCCCTTTTTACATATTTCTTCAAGCCGAAAACCCTTCCGATACTCATTTTTAGTATCGATGATCCGTCTAGTAAACCTTGTTGAGCCTAAACCTTTCGTTTCATAAAACCCTACTTCCTAAAATATCCCCAAACTTATCTTAGAATTTCTGAGGTTATGAAGAACATCTTTTAGAATATCCACTTCACTTATCTTTCCTCTTTCGTGTTCTCCCAAAAAAAAAAAAAAATTGAAGAATCCCTGGTGCGTAAAATTGGCACCGTGAAAAGACTCGAAATGTTCAAGATAAAGGATTTTCTGAAAGAATCAAGAAAATTATCCTTGGAAATTCTCTGGCAAAGTTTTGGTGAAGAAAAGAAAAATAGAAAAGTATAAAGGCAGAAAAAGAAAATAAAAAGAAGAAAAAGAAGAAAAAGAAGAAAAGAAAAGAAAGAAATAGTTCCGCAAGAATAAAGCTTGAAGTCCCTTGAAGTATCATCCTCACAAGAAGATTCTAATGGAAGACGAATAGCTACCTCCCTTTCCGTTCTAGAATAAGTTGTTCATAATCTCAGCTGTTTTAAGATAAGCAAATACCCGTACAACCCAAAATACACCACTATCCATACCCTTTACCAAGCACTACAACCCTCATGAATGTCTTGGGATAATTAGCACCGTCCTCACCTCAGTGGTGGAGATCCGATTCTCGACCAAGCCTATGACGATGAGTGCTGCATGAATGGCTATTTGAGCGATTTCAATTGTTCTAGATTAATAGGAAACCCGATACACTTTGAGTGAATTGAGTGACCACTTTTTGTGAGATCGCCTAGTCATGTGTACTCCAAGATCATGAGATTTGGATGTATGCCTAAGAGAATCTTTTCTTGTTTAAGGAAGGAGCATCTTATCTTTCCCTATATTCTTGAAACTATCTTATTTGCATCTGATAGTGGTAACTCTTATAAATGTCGAAGCTCGCTCTAAAAATGTTTTTAAAATGTTTTCAAAATACTGAGTGTAGCTTGAGGACAAGCAACGTCTAAAGTGTGAGATAACTTGATATGACGCAAAAAGTTATGTTTTCAAGGATAATATTTCACGTTTTTTGGGCACATCTTTAGTAAAAACATTCCAAAACAATCGTTATTCACTAAAATTCACTAAAGTGCTCAAAATATGGACGTTGTTACAAAAGTCACTATAAACAAGCGAATAAACAACGACCAATTCTCACACCCTAATTTACTCTATGAAAAGCACATTCTAACCTTATCATATGATGTCATAGGTAAAAATGAGACAGGAGAATCAAGAATCATGCAAATCGGATAAAGAGCGGAAAAGACACTACACTTTCAAAACGGTTTAAAGTCATTCCGGAAACGCCTGAGCTCAACTCATCCAATTTTGGTGAAATTGGTACCATTAGAAGTGTAACGGAATTACGAAGCCGTGGGCGAAAGAATCAAGTCAAACGGACGCATAACGAAGGAGATACGCGCGTTTTAAGCAACGAACGGAATCAGATGGAGCCCGTATACGGCCCTATACAGACTGTATACGGCCTTGTATAGACCGTATACGTCCCTATACAAGCCGTATACGGCCCCTCCTCCCCCCTTGTGTGCTTCGTTTGCTTCTACGTGCTGTTTCGCGAGTTGTACGTGTGATTTGGAGCTTTGCCTATAAATAGTGGATACCCCCTCCACATTCCAACACACCTCTTCATTCCAATCATTTATCTGTTTTTACTTTCTCTCTCACACATTCTCTCTCTCTACCATCTCTCTCTCTTTTCTTTCTCTCTCTAAAATTAGGGTTAGGTTCAGTTAGTTCTCAGTTAATATTTAACTGAAACTAACAGAGGGGCTACTTTTGTAATAGCATAGGGAATAGTTCATGGGCTTTTATTGTAATATTGTCAAGGATATTGCGGAAGTTCTGCTTGTACTCTCTCTCTCTAAACGCTTATTCAATCTACGCTTTATTAACGGTTACATCTTTCCTTATCTGTTATAATGATAATTGCTATTGTTGTTATGCTAGATTTATGATCTGTTATTATGCGTAGTGAGTAGTTTCCTTGTGTGTTTGTTATGATGTAGTTAGTTTATATATGTGTGGGGTGATGCTACTTTAAATATACGATTGGGATAATAACATTATGAAATAACGGAGATAACGTTATACGACTTTCATTTGTATAGCACCAGAAACATCACTTATGTGTGGAGTACAAAACATGGAAGCTATGAAAGTCGTAGGCACAATCCGTTGTGGAAATAATGTTCCCAATTGTACTATAAAATGAAAACCGGTGGTCTATTAACGTTGTATTTATGAATTTCTAAACCAATATCGCCTTTCCTTCAATTAAACATGGTTAGAACCTTTATGACAAGGAGTCGCGAACCTTGATCAAACGGTCACTACCTATCTATGTTTTCTAAAACTAACAACATGGTCTGAATTATGTAACTGTGAAAATACTGTTTAAAACCTTTCGTATAGTACACCGTGAATCAATCAGGGATTTATTGGGAAAAGTAAGGGTTGGTTTATATCATAGATGGTTGAACTTTAATACAAACTTAGTTAAACTAGACTAGAGTGACCATAAAGTATGTGATACTGGAAAGATCACAATAACGGCATTGTACTTCGTATAACGTTGAAAACACCATTGGTGGATTACAAATACGTGGAAGCTAAGGAAATGTTGGTGGTTGAAGACTGTATCACATCCTGGTTTGTTTTCAAAGCTGTGGAAATGCTTACTCGCACTGTACACCGTTAGTACGCCCAAGAGCTGGAAAAATGTGAAAATGCTTAATTGCACTGTACATCATTAGTACCTCTCAGGTTTGGAAAACTGTGAATCGCCCTGTACACCATGAGAAAAGCTCAAGACTAAAATATAACCATTAATGTAAAGTTAACAGTCACCAAACCAATCCTTAATCTTAAATGCCTTGTTTGACTTCGTTGTCCCCGTAGTGTTAAGAAAGGTCGGAACCCTAGTGGGTATACTACTCTATCTCATGTGCCCATAAACTAACATTCCAAGAAGGGTCGTTACTCCATCACTGGATAACATTGAAGAGTTGAGCATCCTCCTCCGATCAGACTCAATTTGGCCTAGTACTCAGTGACATACTGGTTGGTCTCCCCAATCAGTAGGGTACCAGTGTTTACACTACGAACAATTAAGCTCAGGTAAGACACAAACCTTTAAAAGACGTTTTCATATCAAAACCCTAGCATCACCCCCGCATAAGCTAACGAAGTCATAACAAACACATCTCCTCCATACTGATTACATCCCTGTTTCTATTTTTCATTTATTTACTTTTTATTTAATTACGGACCTAAGTAACAAAAACCCCACTCAAAACCTGTTTAAAGACCCATCACTAAATTGAACAATTTGTCTTGACATTTCCGTTTCACAATACGATTAGCTTGAAGAACGACCCTAGGTCATACTGATGCTATACAAGCCGTAGTAAAGCTTAGGTCCCCAGCTCTATAAATTTAAAACACATTGTCCGCCGTCTCTGTTGCTGTTGGAACAACGACCGGAGTCAAACCTGACCGACTGATAGGGACGTGACAATCCCCTGAAATGTGAGCTAAATCTTACAGGTTAAAGTAACGCAACCTAACCCTATAACAAAACCATGACCAACAAGTATGTTGTTTGCCTACAGGACATGTAAGTATACGCTCCAATACAGTGGGAGGGTCATCACGACGATAGTACTATCCGTATACTCAGTGGCTAGAGTCACCTAGCTAATGGTTGTGGTCTGCATGACATAATGACTTTTCATGCATACATTGTAAGTCTGGGTTTGTACTAGGATATGTTGTCTAATTCCCAAAAGCAGTTGTGCAAAGTAATTTCATAATCAAACAGTTTGTATAAAAGCAATAAAGCATTTATATAGTTTGTTGCATGTTTTAGCATGCAATTTCTATGTTTAATACCCCTATGTTTAAAAACAGAAAACATTTAAAAGAGGGGCTATGAACTCACCGTAGTAGTAGTGGTGATGTGAATGCTAGCAGCTGTAGGGTGTCACCCAAGAAAAGTTAACCTATATACAAAATAGGTATTTATATAAGTACTTTGGTTGTTTTGAAGAAATTATTGATTTCTTAATCGTACTAGTTGTTGAAGTTGTTGGTGACGATGTGTTGAAATATAATTAATATTTCTCGGGTCGTAGTTATCATTAGGTATATATATACATGTATGTAGTTATATATATATATATATATATGAATGTCATTTTATTTCCTATATATATATATATATATATATATATAAACCGTACGTTTGTAAAACGTGTTTCATTTGTATATAATAAGATATATAGTTATAATGTCGTACGTATGTATATATGTGTATATATTTATATAGTTGTCGGGTATTGTTTCAAAAACGTAAATTTGTTTATTACGAAAATAGATTTCATTTTGTCCCATTATATATATATATATATATATATATGTAGAATTGTTCGTTCTCGTTTTAAAATTACTCGTTTTTAATAATAACTCGAGTCGCGTTTGTTTTTTACACGGCTTGGCCCGACATTGGTTTGTTTAATTCATTTATAGGTTTTGATCCACAATAATTTCGGCCCATATATTAAACCACAAGTCTGGCCCATTTATTAACTCATAAAAAAATATAAACACAACACATGTCACAGGCTCGAACCTCAGGTTCGAGCCTGTGACCAGGGATCGAACCTATGACCTTTCGCTTCCAACCTCGAGTCTTTACTTGTAGGCTACGTGCCTACCTTTGTTATATGTTGCTTAGTATGTATATATATATATATATATATATATAACATATTTCTTCGAAAAATAAAATGAAATAAAAATGAGGTTCGATTCTGTGACCAGGGATCGAACCTGTGACCTTTCGCTACCAACCTCGTGTTTTTACTAGTAGGCTACGTGCCTACCTTTGTTATATGTTGCTTAGTGTATATATATATATATATATATATATATATATATATATATATATATATATAACATATTTCTTCGAAAAATAAAATGAAATAAAAACAGGCCATTCGATCCTGTGACCATTCCATTGATACACATGGTGTTAACCACTTGGATAGTATGTTCCATCTGTCATTTAAATGAAACATTATGTATTTATGTGTTTTGTATCGTATTAGCATCATCGTCTCTGATATACATACATATATATATTTGCTTGGTTCCAACGATTTCTTACCATCTTAATCAACATCAACAACGATTTTTAACATATTTAACCACTCATTATCACTTATTAACATGTCATATGTAAATTTTTTGGATTTAAAGTTTTGTTTTCTTAAAACCCATTTCAAGAACATTATTAATCATTTACCCAAATTATTAAGTTATATATTATGATTATGTTGTAGTAACATTATATAAAACGAAATTTGAGTAAAGCATTGAAGAAATGAAAGTTTCCTTACAATGGAGTTTTTGCTGATTTTGTTGATGATGATGAGGATCGGTTGATGATAATGGTTATTGTTAAGGTTGATTAAGTTAGATTGTTGTTGTTGCTCTGCTCCAGCTGGTATATTGCTACTTCTGTATGATGAAGAAGAATAGGAAGTGAACTTCGTGAAATAATTGAGTTGTGAAAAGTTGTGAAGGAAGAGGGAGTATGTAAGAGAATGAAATCTGGATGAAATTTCAAACGGGATGGGGGTGTGCAGTAGAGTGTCTCCAATAATTGAGATTTTAGGTGATATTTAACCCGTTAATTTCGGGTACGAGTATAATTACAACAATATAAAATTTTATATTTTATATTTTTATTTTGTAGATGTTCTCCAGATATGTTATCTGAAATCAGAAAGATCGTATTCTGATTATTTTCGATTATTGTATGTTTTGTACATTTATTATTGTGAGTACCCAATTAGGTGTCAAATTACAGTTGAATTTCAAATTCATATTTTGAGGTAATGTTCCAAATACTTTCAAATGAATGAGAAAAATAGAACTTTTTAAAATTTTAACCTTTGGGTATGTTTTACAATTGTTTATCGTTCGCGTATAACACGTTCTATATATAATCGTATATTTAACGTGTTTTATCTCCATATTATAAATGTGAAAATACTCGTAATTAATAATTTCATTATTAATTATTTTGTGTCACTAGCTTTTGTATTTATTTTTGTCAGGTTCATTCTGATACGTTTATATGCAATTATAAATAACTATGAATTATATAATACGTTATGTATTAAATGTATTGGGCTTGCTAAGCTTAAATAACATCAAAAGTTTTGGTTTAAAACTTAGCCAGGAAATTAGCGTAAGAATGCATGTACTTAATTGTTAATTATTATCTAATTTGGAGAGTTGTCACAAATCAGCATACATCATGTATACTAATTGAAATAAATATACTTACACACATAACCATATTCAAACAACTAGTGAGCATAAGTAGAGATTAATACCAATTGGATCCGCGGTCCTTAAGATATAATTTGTGCTTAGCACCTATTTCGTAGTGATCAATATTTCGTAATAACTAACCTCTACTCTATTGCTCCATCACATATTTCATAATAATCTAACACCATATTACCATATACAATAATATACAATAATAACAACAATACATGATTATGTAAATCCACTTGCTCATAAGCAATCCGGAATTACATAACATTCACTTAATTGATTCTCTATATAATCACCTTATAATTTGATTGAAGGTTTTCAAGAAACAATGATACAATATACCAAGCTTTGAACCACCTATATACATAACACATAATGATACAACGATTATTAGAATTTAAAACTTGTAACAACTAGTTAATAATCATAATTTATACTCCCCCACGTTGGTTAGTCTAGATCACTCATTACTTCACTAAACAAAGTTAACTTCCAATGTTCATAATTATTTCTAATCCTTAATTACTTATATTTCTTATTGAATTCTTGTTTACATAAATTATTAATACTTTATCAACACCATTAAACATACTCTAGGTCAATTAATCCAAACTTAGGCAATTTTAGCAAACACACAAATTCACCATAGATACAATTGGTGAATTCGCTATTTCCATGAAATAAAATGATTACTATTAGTGATAATCATGCTAGTAAACACTAACCCAATCAATCTCATGCCCTAATTTCGGATAAAGACACTAATTATTGATAACCCATAAAAACCCCAATTCTAGGTTAAAAAATGGAAGAAAACACTTACTAGAAGTTGGTGGTGATGATGGAGATGATGATCGTGAAGATTTCCAACTTAAATTGAAGTTAAAATTGAAGGATTGAAGAGGGTGATGATGATTGACGATTTTAGCTCCTTGTATGTATGTGTCTGGAAGTGTTTAGAATGAGCCAGAGTGAGTATATGTATATGTATATAAAATTTTAATTCTTTTATTCATACAGTCTGGAACTGTGAAACCGTTTACGATTTCTTTTATATCTTATTATTTATGTAACAATATTTCGTAATAATTATATTTCTGGATACACTAAAACAATACCTCTAATATTGGGATGTTACAATATTGGGAATAAATTTTCACAAGGTCAAGGAGAAAAAGCTTCCTCGCGTCAAGTCTACACGGCTAGCTGGCAACACAACTTTTACCACCCCAAAAAAAGATCTCAAGTGATTAGACGGGGAGCATCTTTGCCTAACTGTCGAGGTGAAGTTGTCAGTTCTATTTCTCGATGGGAGTAGGGAAGGGGCCGTGTCTCAGTCCCCAGTGTGGCTGATCATCCTCTCGGACCAGCTACTGATCATCGCCTTGGTAAGCTATTACCTCACCAACTAGCTAATCAGAAGCAAGAGTAACAGGAAAAAAAAATGATGATTCAAATCAAGATTTCTATGGTACCCTATATCAGTATCCGTTTTGAAAAAATTGAGGGGTAAAATTGTAAAGTTAACATAAACTTTAAAAAATAGACATTTATGTTAAAACAAACTAAAATGAAAAGAAGCTGGACACTTATTTTGGAATGGATCATGTAATATATAAAGTTAATACATGTTTTATATTCAAATATAATTTTATTGAAATTTGTTTATGTATATATATAGTTGTAATTAGTGTTGAAGTTAACTATGATAACGTGTTGATTGTAGAAAGCCCAAATATAAAGAAAAATAGAATTGCAATTAGCCTTAAGACTAAGTTTGATTATTATAAATAAAGAAATGTGATGATAATATGATAATTAATTATGATGATGGTTTTTTTTTAAGGCCAATTACAAAGATATGTAATTAGGCTTTATTTCAAGCATCTTGTATGTATAATAAAAAGGTCATTAATCTTAGGGTTTATTATAATTATTTATAATGGTATGGTTATTGTTGGATATAAATAAATAAAAAAAATGTCATTAGCCTTGTTATGGTGATGTCAATATTCTTGTGACATTATTAGTTAACATAGCATGTTATTTTTATACATGTAAAAAGCTATTTGATAAAGATAAAAGGGTTTTTTAGTCCAAAGTATTAGCTATCAAATACATGTTTTTTTAAAAATCACAAAGCATTAGTGGAGTACACTTGACAAGTTTAGAAGCTCTAATTCAAACTAAGACCTTTCCTTATATAATACTAAAGATATTTACTGGAAAATTCAAAATTATTTTATTAACAAATATGTATACATGGTGTTCTACTATACATATATCGGTTTTCCAACATCTGCTTTCGAGAAACACGCTAAGGTGTATTTAGTAGTGTTAAAACGTATTTGCATTTGAATAAAAATTTATTCAATCTCAAATTTACTTTCTGTATGCACATCATAAATAGAAATTATTATCATATATATGAAAATTACGGATTCATAAAATACATTTTTTAAGAATGTTATCAAAACCCTACATATATTATATCATTGATGAAATGTTGAGATCATATATCTTTTATTTTGATTCATTTTATGTGTATTTTGATTTAATTTGATGGTATTACTATATGGGAAGCGATAGGAGGAGAATGAGGGAATGGAGGAGCGAATGATTTGAAATTTTAATAAAGTTGTGGAGCTGCCGGAAAAACTGCCTGAAAAATACCTAAAATTTATTCAGAAATTTGTTCAATTAGAAAACTTTTAATATGCAAGATTTAATTAAAAATGCTAAAGAACGTAGGTTGCAGTAACAAATATACAGGATGCAGTAAATATGTATGTAATAGTAATTTTTTAAATTCAAGAATAAAATCAAAATTTACAAACGATGCGGTAAAATAAGTATAAGTAGTTTTTTTTTTATTTCAACACAACATGTTAAAAAAACATAAGATGCAATAACAATCATCAAGATGCAGTAAAAAACTATTAACAATTTTTTGATTTAAAAATAAAATCAAAGATGTAGAAAAACATACAAAATGCTAAAAATCGTAAGATGCAGTAACTAATATTCAACATGTACACTGTATTCTCGAGATTTTTTTTAGTGGAAAAGAATGAGATGAAAAAGAAAAGAGAAAATTAGAATAGAAAAGAATGTATTATAAAATCCTTTATATCTATTCTTGAGTTGAAAGGAAAACAAAAGAAATGAATGATAATCTAAATATTAATAAAAGAAAACTTGTTTAATTGAAATTTTTTAAAAGTTGAAGAGCTATTAACCAATCAAATGCTCTAACTTTACTATACTTCCAATTAACCAATCAAAAACTAGTTTTAAGATCCGTGAAAATACGGGTTTGTCAAAGTATATAGTTTTAAGATTATATGATATATTTCGTAAATTATTGAACCGGCTAAAAAATATTTATGCATAACTTATATATTTTTTAAATGTAATACCGTTTATAAATTAAATAAAATTTTATTCAATGAATAACTTGCTAAATTGGTATTAAAACTTCAAAAAAAAAATGTCATCAAGATAAATTAATTTCTACGTCCATCAATAAGGAAACTTGGGATAAGAAAAATAAAGGAAATATAAAATTGAATTGATGATAATTAAACATAATACGTACAAAAATACATTATACTTTTGTTACGGAGACTGTTACAATAAAAAGTAAACATTTGTTACTTTTGTTATACATATAATTAGTTTGTTACTTTTTTTAAGTAATTAAATTTAGCATTAATTAAGTTCGGTATAGTAAATGGATTGTTATGGAAAACAGATAAATAAAAATGTAGTATTATTATAGAAGATTAAATGTAGGTAGTTTATAAGTGTTAGTTAATAAGTATTAAATGCTTTATTTTAAAGATAACTTTTTTCTTATATAAGCTGAATTTTTTTTAATAATAATTATAATGATTAAAAAGCAATAAGTGTAAGAAGTTGATTTTAATTGCTATGAAAATATGTCATCTTCTCTTTAATCAATGAGATTTTTTACGATTTTTTTTTTCCAGAATATGATAAGAAAAACAATGTTTTAGTATGGATAGGGACCGAAATGTTTTTAGTATGTAGAGAGACCCAAAGTAATATTTTTTTAGAAAAGGCGGAAATTTTATTAAGACCAAACAAAAAAAATACAACTTCTACATGCAAGCATATGAGAAACAACATCCATGCATGATTCCTCTATACACAATGACATTACAACAACCAAAAACACAAAATACGGAATCTATACAAAACTTCAGTAGCCACATGATAACACATAGCCACATGATAACACAGAACACAAAATCCACATCAATTAGTCATGTGCAGAAGACTTAAGACCCTTACTCCACTGCTTCCATCCAACTCCAGCTTCCAGATTATTATCTCAACAAACACCTATATTGCATTGCATATTGACCCAGGATCATTTACCCAACAATTCCAATCTAAACTGATACTCTTCAACCTTCCTTTAAACCACTCAAAACTTCGAATCTGCATGTTCCAATAAATCACTCCCTCTTTTAATTCACGACAGACCCTAGAGTTTTCAGGTCACTGACCCATTGTGACCACCAAGTATGTGCAGACTTTAATCTTAGTCTAATCCATTCGAAGCTCCTGACTTGTACTTCTTGAAACATACCCATTCCTCTTAATGTCTTCCTTTCAAACACTTTTGCATTTGTGTTTTTCCAAATAAAGTACATATAATCCATATCACACCTTCCAAAAGTCATTTCATTAGGCTAAAAAAGCATAACCATTTATTTAACCTGATAACAAAATCAAAATAATTAAGAAATCATATTTATATGCACTTTAAAATTTATATTTAACCTGATTTTAAAATAGCTTATAAATTAATTTAAATTAATTTTGTTATTTACTTTGTAAATTTCTAGACAAGTAATAAATACTTTAAAATAATTAAGAAATCATATCAGATAATGATGTAACCACATAAAATAAATGAGTTTATCACTAATACGCTTATGATAATAAGGTAAACATAACAGAATGTATGGTATGTGGCCAAAAGGACTTTTTCATCCATTTTAGTAATTAGCACAATTATAAAGCCAATCCCATTCATCATCGTTAATTAGCACAACTAATGGGACCATGTTTAAAATGACCAAACATACATTTGATATTCAGTAAACACCATGCATATATACTAACCATGTAATAGTTTTGAAAGGTTCCACCTCTTTGGTAGAAACGTGCGACTGCAAATGCAATATCTTCTACAGGTCTATAAGGCACGGCCCCACCAAAACATAGAAACCATCCAGTCCAATTCTCAGTCCACATTGTGGGCTTGTTTGCGTCATTCGGTTTATACCCAACACAGTAGAACCCATTGCATGTGTCAATCTATGCTCATAATAAATGAATACAAATGTTAATCTTTTGTCAAACCGGTTAAATGTTAACCAAAAATTCATTTTGTAGTACTTACTGTTGGATCAGGAGCATCTTTTTGCTGGCACATCACCCATGGTACTCCTGTATCTAGAGATGTAGCCATACTCGCTGCCCATTTGATGTACTTTGCTGCAGCCGCACCATAACTTTGATCAATATTACCATATTCATTTTCAATATGTCGTTAAAGAGGCACAGTTAACGGTTCATATTCATGGAATACTTTTGTTTAAACAGCTATTACTTCATTGCGCAAAAATTTAGATCATTTAGGGGTGGCAATTCGGGTCGGGATGGGTTGGCTGGTTGATATCACCCAACCTGATTACATAAGCGGGTTGGGAATTTCAACCCAACCCTAACACAAAGTGACCACATCAGTTGTAACTTATCTAACACAAGTACACATCAATAAAATACCCAAATATGAAGACAAACCCTAAACAGCTGCAATTGTAAAAGATATAGCTGATTTGGACATCAAAAGCGACTTTCTAAAGCATGGCCATAAATGTAACGGCTACAAGAAATGCACAAACCAAGAAAGTGAGAATATTTCGGCATGGTCTCGCACTATTCCTAATGGCACTTTAGTAGCCAATAATCATTAATCAAAACCCACAAATTCTTCATAAACATAACATATAAGACATCAAGAAAGCAACAAACTTGATGCAAAATAAAAATAAAAAATCAAACAAACCTGACATAAATACTTGTTAATGAACCCAAATCAAGCACCAAAACCTTCTCATCTTTCTTTTCTGCCCCAACAAAAATCAAACGAATGATTGACATTAGCATTGGTTTTCCTGGACTTCAACCATGAATAGATATGATCATAGTATAAACTTTGCAACACCAAGATTATAGCACTTATTGTGTAAAGTTGCACATCCAATTAACAACATAATTAGACTAACCATAAACATATATTCAACGCACTGAAACTAATACCAAAAAGACATTTATAAAATCTATATTACCGCAGCTGTGTAGTACTGGGTTGGCAACTGCATCCACAACTAAAAAAATAAAAGCATATATAATAACTATAACAACAGAAGTTGACAGTTTGATACAGATCTAATATTTGTGCAGCTTTTCTTAATCAGATTAGAAGGATTTACTGTTGCAGGTTCAAGAAGACAACCCACCAAATTAAAGATATCCCTGCACAATTAGATGAACCCATCAAATTAAAGATATCCCTGCACAATTAGAAAAATAAATTTCAAATTTAAAGATTTAATTTACAAATAAACTTCATTGAAGCATAAACACAAACACTTAACCTGCAATCCAAGTGAGAAGAAACAGAAAAGAAACACAATGAGAAAATCGTCCTCTGATTCCGGGTCGGATAGATCCGCGTGCTTTACCTGCGAAAAAATCGATGGTCTTGAAGGAAGGTGAACCAAAACCCTGAAATTGAAACTACACCATAAGCCTAACAAAAGCCTAATACAAATCATTAAGACGGAAAAAAATGAATTTGATGATGTAATTTGAAATTGTTATCAATTTGGAAAATTCGGGAGATGAAAGCATACCTGCTTGAGAAAGACCTATGATCTACGATAATCTCAATTGTATGTGTTTTGTATGGGCGGTGCACGACAAAAGAGGAGAGGTGTGATATTGGTTGGTGAGAGAGACCAATGAAATTAAGGAGTGCAAAGGAAGTTTACTTTAAAGTATTTATTACTTGTCTAGAAATTTACAAAATAAATAACAAAATTATTTTAAATTAATTTATAAGCTATTTTAAAATCTCAATATTACATATTCATAACATCATCCTTTTAACCACAGCGTGACACGTCAGCAGCAAAATATACCTCATAACTTGTTAAGTCAGCTTCATGACATCAGCGAAACCCCCCTTTATTAGTATAGATAGAGCTTAATTTCATTGGTCATAAATGTAACGGCTACAAGAATTGCACAAACCAAGAAAGTGAGAATATTTCGGCATGGTCTCTCAATATTCCTAATGGCACATTAGCAGCCAATAATCATTAATCAAAACCCACAAATTCTTCATAAACATAACATATAAGACATCAAGAAAGCAACAAACTTGATGCAAACTAAAAAAAAAATCAAACAAAGCTATCATAAATACTTGTTAATGAACCCAAATCGGGCACCAAAACCTTCTCATCTTTCTTTTCTGCCCCAACAAAAATCAAACGAATGATTGACAGTAGCATTGGTTTTCCTGGACTTCAACCATGAATAGATATGATCATAGTATAAACTTTGTAACACCAAGATTATAGTACTTATTGTGTAAAGTTGCACATCCAATTAACAACATAATTAGACTAACCATAAACATATATTCAACACACTGAAATTAATACCAAAAAGGCATTTATAAAATCTATATTACCGCAGCTGTGTAGTACTGGGTTGGCAACTGCATCCACAACCAAAAAAATAAAAGCATATATAAGAACTATAACACAGAAGTTGACAGTTTGATACAGATCTAATATTTGTGCAGCTTTTCTTAATCAGATGAGAAGGATTTACCGTTGCAGGTTTCAAGAAGACAACCCACCAAATTAAAGATATCCCTGCACAATTAGATGAACCCACCAAATTAAAGATATCCCTGCACAATTAGAAAAATAAATTTCAAATTTAAAGATTTAATTTACAAATAAACTTCATTGAGGCATAAACACAAACACTTAACCTGCAATCCAAGTGAGAAGAAACATAAGAGAAACACCATGAGAAAATCGTCCTCTGATTCCGAGTCGGATAGATCCGCGTGCTTTACCTGTGAAAAAATCGATCTGTCCTAAAGGAAGGTGAACCAAAACCCTCAAATTAAAACTACATCATAAGCCTAACAAAAGCCTAATACAAATCATTAAGATGGGAAAAAAATGAATTTGAAGATGTAAATTGAAATTGTTATCAATTTGGAAAATCCGGGAGATGAAAGCATACCTGCTTGAGAAAGACCTATGATCTACGATAAATCTCAATTGACGTGTTTTGTATGGGCGGTGCACGATAAAAGAGGAGAGGCATGATATTGGTCGGTGAGGAGACCAATGAAATTAAGGAGTGCAAAGGAAGTTTACTTTAAAGTATTTATTACTTGTCTAGAAATTTACAAAATAAATAACAAAATTATTTTAAATTAATTTATAAGCTAGTTTAAAATCTCAATATTACATATTCATGACATCATCCTTTTAACCACAGGGTGACGCGTCAGCAGCAAAACATACTTCATGACTTGTCAAGTCAGCTTCATGACATCAGCGAAACCCCCCTTTAATAGTATAGATAGATAATGAATTACCTAAAAATTCTCTTTCAAAAATAAAACATTAATTTAATTAAATATATCCATTAGACTATTAATTACCATCTACATTTAAATACTATTTAAATTTTAAAAAATGATTTTTCACCGTAGCTCACGATAACTTCTATCTAACAAAGTCCAATTATATCTCTAGGTCAAAATGTTGATTTATGCTAACTACATGTATTATTATTAAAAATAATAAATAAACAAAAATAGTTGTGATATTGAAATGTTTCAAGACTATTATTCATCTGATCTCATAATGACAAAATAAAAATATGGACTCTTTTGAATAACTATAATGTATATATTCTGATAATGAATAGATACGCCGAATAATCTATGTTACTAATCATGCATTTACGGGTTATAAATTCAAAAAATGTAAGGTAATTTTATTTGACATATGTGTATACTTACGAGTTGAGTTCAAGATTAAAATAAAAGGAAATAGTTTTATTCTACATATGTGTATATCCACAGATTATATTTAGCATTCAAATAAATGAAGATAATTTAATTTAAACATTGTATGTATTCACAAGTTTAACATATTTACATAAAGAAAAGATACTTTGATTCGATATATGTTCGTATATACATATTCAAGTCTAAAGTGCATTCAACATTTAAATAAATGAAGATATTTTATTCAACATCCATATATATTCACAAGTTTGGTTTAACATTCGAATAAACGATGATAGGTTTTATTCAACATCTATATTTATTCACGGGTTTAATAGTTACATATTACATAAACGAATTGAAAGAAAGGTTGATTTGATATCGGGGTGTGTCTACGGAAGTAACATGCAGATAAAGATCCATATGCACAAATGTTGATTTATGCTAACTACATGTATTAATACAAAAAATAATAAATAAGCAAAAATAGTTATGCTACATGAAATGTTTCAAGACTATAATTCATCTGATCTCATAATGACAAAATAAAAATATGGACTCTTTTGAATAACTATAATGTATATATTCAATCAAATAATGAATAGATACGTCGTATAATCTATTTTACTAATCATGCATTTACGGGTTATATATTCAAAAAATATAAGGTAACTTTACTTGACATATGTGTATACTTGCGGGTTGAGTTCAAGATTAAAATAAAAGAAAATAGTTTTGAAACGCCCCGAAAACAAAACCATTTTTTTTACTCCATTTACTCTTTGATTCAGTAAAGTTAACACTTTGATTCGGTAAAGTTAACACTTTGATTCAGTAATTTAACACCGTGATTCAGTAATCAGACCTGCACTCCTTATTACCAAAATACGAAATTCAAACCCGCATAACTTTTAACTCGTTGAGAGTTAGACCACCAAATTTTACAGGCTCTTCCTCAATGCCAAAATAAAGGTTTCCCTTTTTACACTTTTTCAAAATACATGTTTTATGAGAAAACGGACGTATAACCACTTTTTGACCATTTTAACCCATTTTGATGAACACTCTATATTCCAAACCACTTGGTTTTAGCTTCTAGCTTTTTAAACACATTATCAACATATCAAAACAAGTCTACACCCTTGACCAAATCCACATAGATACATTCTAACCCGGTTTAACTCCTTTGACCCATTTCATGCCCATTTTGACCCTTTCTGACCCGTTTGATAATTCGACCACATTTCCACTAAAACACCACCCAATCCCACTCATGTTTGATCAATACAACGTTGTTGACTATTTGTCAACTTCACATTTGACCACCCAATCAAATTCGACACTAAATCACTTTTCACCACTTTGACCCAAACCAAACCAATCATATGACTTCATACGCTTGACAACCACATACACTTGACACCATATCCCAGTTTGACTTTCAAAGTCAACTACTATACATTGACCAACACATTTAATTCAAAAACTCATTGTTTGGGCGATTTACACAATTGAGTATCAAAACATCAATTCAAAAGAAAGAAGCATATTCTAACCACAAGCATGCTCCATATCCACGTCACTAACTTCACATAGACTTTCTATCCACATGTCGCTAGCCAAACCTCAACCTACAACATAAACACTGAAACGGGTAAGCACCACTGCTTAGTGAGTACACAGGCAATTAAACAATCAATACATATAACACTTAACACATATCAACACAATACATACGCACAAATTCACTGAGCTCTGAACACTGAACACTAAACACTGTGTTAACCGCAGTTAACTCTCTGATCACCACTGAATTATTACACATAATTATTAACCAACAACAATCAAGTCACTAATTAACAACACCTTTTCAGCATAATCTTAAACACACACATATAAGACACAAAACATATAACAAGCAACTCTCACTTGATTGTATGATCCTCTAGCTCGGAAGCTATCCGGAAACACATACAACCAATTCGTACACGGTTCACCACATAATCACTATTTAATCCACATATATCAACAAATCATCTTCCACCCGATTGTGTAGCCTCTTACTCAACAGCAATCCAGATCCAACACAATCGAATCATACACTATTCTTCACAATTCTTTTCCTTTACCTTTACCTTTAAGCTAGTGACTTACTCATTACTTGGCTAACATCAAGCTAATGAGAAAATCACTACTTTTCTTACCGAATAATATTTAATCACATAACAATTAGAATGACAAGTAATTTAACACGACAACTAAATTAAGCAATAAACATAATAAACAAACATAAACAATTAACTTATTCCTGATTGTGTAAACCTCTAGCCCGCAAGCTAAACGGTACTACACAATCACATCACCTGTTTAACCCCCGTATCACTCACCACAAACTCTTAGACGATTTCACCATATTGATTATCATAAGCTTCCACGTCTCTTAACACCTACGTAATCATACATATCATCATAATAACACTTAGACACTAACAATCATCAATTTCCTACTAATTTTCATGTTCTATTATCATAACCATACTTCATTAACACTAGTTTATGATTTAGCTCTATTTCTACAAGTATTTAACATAATTCTTATGAACATATCACTAACTTCTTAACCTTTAACTCATTTTAACACTAATTCATTCACTATTGAGCTTTACTAACTTCAATTAAACATATTAAACATTAATTTCATATCAAAATCACTATTTCATGAAACCCCATCAAAACCCCCATAATTGCCCAAGAACACTAATCATAAATTCATCACTTTCAATATGTTATATGATTACTCATGATCATAGAAACACTTACTAACACTAATTCAATCAATTTCTAACTTCAATTTCGTATTTAAATCATCAATTCTTTAAAACCCCATGAAACTCATAAACTAGGTTAAAATTCATAGGAGAACTTACAAGAGATGAAATTAAGTGAAGAAGATGATGAATTAAGAATCATAAGCTTGAATCATAACTTGAATTTTTTTGATGATTAAACCCTAGCTCAAAGCTTCCTACGTGTTTCTCATTTGTGTGGAATATTTCAGAATGAAAAATGAATAAACATAAAATTGTACGTACTCATATATCTATTTCATTTAATCCCTTTATTTCTTACAGTCTGGAACTGGTAAAACCATTTACGTTTTTCACTATATCTCGTTATCTACATAATAATATTTCATAATAAAAATATATTCGCGTACGATATTAATTTCCTGAAATTCGAGGTGTTACAAGTTTTATTCTACATATGTGTATATCCATGGATTATATTTAGCATTCAAATAAATGAAGATAATTTAATTTAAACATTGTATGTATTTACATGTTTAACATATTTACATAAAGAAAAGACAGTTTGATTCAATATACGTTCGTATATACATATTCAAGTCTAAAGTGCATTCATCATTTATGTATATTAACGGGCTTAAATAAATAAAGATATTTTATTCAACATTCATATATATTCGCAAGTTTGGTTTAACATTCGAATAAATGATGATAGGTTTTATTAAACATCTATATGTATTCACAGGTTTAATAGTTACATATTACATAAACGAATTGAAAGAAAGGTTGATTTGACATCGGTGTGTGTCTACGGAAGTAACATTCGAATAAAGATGCATATGCACAAAGTTGTTAACATATACGGAGTATCATATTTATCTATCTAAATATGATGGTTCCTAACTTGAAATGTTTCAAGTACAGGCTTATTTGATCAAAGGATAAGGGTTTTGACATCGGTGTATATATACCGAAGTAACATTCTAATAAAAATTCATATGCACAAGTTATTAACATATACACATCATTCTTATAAGAACGACTTTTTTCACTTATAAATTCAACATATGTACACATTTTGTAAAAAAAAATTATGCCAAAATTATTAAAATTTATCCTCTTTTAATTAGATCGATTAAAAATAAAAAAATATGATACACGAATTAAAGTTGTGTATCACAGCTTTTCATGTGTGATATTGTGATACACATTAATTTTTTTATGATGTGTATCACATATCTTTTTTAAAAAAATTCTCATACTAAAGAGCACACAATTCTAAGAATTTTGATACAGATTTTTTTTATCAAAACATAATTTAATCGTAAAGTTAAAAGTAAAAATGTTCGTTTTACCGTTCCCACCATAACAAGTGTTCCTACTTGAACATTTATGATTACTAACATCTTACATTTTAATTTATAACTGTATGTTTATATATTTATCTCAAAAACTATAGAATTACATAAGTTAACACTTAAGCATCTTCAATGTACTCACTATACGTACATTTTTGTACTATAATAGTGTAAAAGTGTGAAAAACTTACTTCAGTGTTAGCATTAAACACTATACTATTTTAGTGCAAAGGTAACTAGTGTTTAGTGCAACACTAAATTTGGTGCAACACTAAACACTATTCACATTAAATAATAATATATATAATGTATAAAATGTTTAAATATGATGTGCTTAATTGCTTATTATAAATTTTGTGATAATTATTTTTTATAACTAAATATAATGTTGCTATTATATTTATTAAAGAAACTCTACAATTTATATATAATTTCAATTTATATTTTTAATATTTCTAATTACAATGATTGTTATAACTTTTATCAAAACTATATAGTGGTTATAATTATATTATTATACGGTTGAGTTGTGTATTTTAAATCAATTAAATAAGATTTAGTGTAAATATTTAATGTGACATGTTGAAACAACTTTTTTTAGTGTAAGCATATTCTTAAAAGATTCTCCTTTTTCACTAAAATAGTGCAATTTTGTGCGCTAAAATAGCAAACACATTGGAGATGCTCTTAACATTATTAATAATTAAGTAACTAATGAATACATACTAACTTACTTATATGTACAAAATCATTTTAAAAGACCCGTGTAATCACGGGTTTGTAACCTAGTTAAAAAAAATAAACAAAAGATTTGCTGTAAAACACAACTTAAAACAATTTCATCAATGAAATTGCGATTGCTATAATTAACTTTATAACTTGTATCCTTGCACAGATCCATTTAACACATGGTTTGTGGTCGTGTCAATCTAACAACAAAAAATAAACATATAACAAGTTTATAATGAAATTTTTTTTGGCGTTATACACAAGCAAATAAACGACATGCGATTCTTTCACTAGGAAAGTGTGTATTTATAATAAAATATCACATAATAAACGACATGCGATTCTTTCACTAGGAAAGTGTGTATTAATAATAAAATATCACACAAGCGAATAAACGACATGCGATTCTTTCACATAATAGCGGTAGTATTTTATCCTCGTAAAATCACATAATCATTGTTGAAAATCAAAATTTTTGGTTGGACCTTTACATTGTTACAGTTAAATAGACAGCTGTGACTTGGATGTTCAATTGTTTCGAAAGAGAGGAAGCCGTAAGTCGGTTAACTTTGGGATGTAAAGAGAGAAAAAAATTTGGGTTTAGATGGTGATTTGATGAGTACAAGGATGTTTTTTATTTCAATCCGCTCAAATATGGGAAAAAAAAATGCTATCTATTTTCAATCCTAATCCATCCATTTCCTTTCCTTTCCACTTAAAAAGGGAACTCGAGAATGGCCTTTTATTTTCAAATCATTTGGTTTCCTTTCTTTTCCTCTATAAAAAAACTCGAGAATACAGTGGTAGTAAACAAGTACTAGCACAAAGTATACATTAATTGCATATAAGATGCAGTAATATAAGATGCAAGAACCACTAGACTAAATGGCCTAGTGGTAGGTTGGGCTCTTGGCTTTCTAGAGGTCAGGGGTTCAATCCTGCACTTGGCAAATATTTAGCATGATAGGTACCCACACCCGTAAAATACATGGGGCCCTGGGAGAACTTGCGGATAAAGGATCATTCTAATTCCAGACGCTCCCACTGTGCCAAGGGAGTTGCCCGGAGTCATCCTTGTAAGGTGGACAATGACAGGTGCCAAAGGCACACGGGACTAGGATATTCCTGCCAATTTACACCTTTCGCGGGTAAAATGCACGATGCAGTTGATTTTTTTTCAAGATCTAATAAATTGATCTAGATCTAAATAGTCGATCTACTTTTTTAGATTTACTTTTCAATATTATATTTATGAATATCCAGATCTATATCCTCTTAGATCTAAGTTTTCTTTATAAGGTGGTAGTGTTTTTAAGATGATGATGTGAGTGGTGGTGGCGGTGGAGCGGCAGGAGAAAATGGGAAAAATCACGGTTGGTTACGTCTGATTGATGCCGGTTCATCAACAGTAGTGGTTTGCATCTCAACTCTCCGGCAACAAATATGCCATTGTTTCTCTACTTTTTTTCTTCGGTCACGAACACAAAGATAGTGACGATGGTGGTGAAAGGTGAAGGAGGTGGCAGCACTGGTGAACGGTGAAGGACGTGGAGGTGGTGCTGGTGGGTTGTTAGTATATGAGTGTGTGTTTTGTGAATATAGAGAGAGAAACTTAGATAGTGTGTTTTTTGTGAAGTATGAGGGAAAATGAGTGAAAAATGGCTACCAAAAAAGTGACCCCTCATTTTAAATTACATAAATTGAAAATTAGTCCTTTCGTCCAAAAATATTTGCAAAATAGTTCTCGAATGATTTGGCTTGATCTGGACCCTTGATGAAGAAGATGCATGGTCTAGATTCCGTTGCCCTCTCTAACTCTCATTACCCAATGATCTGAAATCTTACTCAATCACTTAATTTTTTTTATTTTTTTTTATTTTTTATTTTTGTTCTAAAAAACATAACGTACTTGCTTAGAATTATAGACTCTCTAGATTGCAGAGTTGGGGATAAAAGTTGTGACCGAAATCAGGCCTTTTATAGAAGTGGGCTCATGGATCCACTTAACTTGGGCTTCGTTTATACATTTTTGTTCGTTCATCCGATCAACCCAACATAATCATCTCCCAATTCCCATAAATACTTACTCCGCAATTAAGATTACAAAATACTACCCGCAATCATGTTAGCATAAATTAAAAATGAAATAATTACATATATCTCCACCTTAAACTCAAACAAATATCATATTATTCAACATAATTTTAAAATTACATATAAATCTAATTATTCAAATTAATTACTAATAAAAGTTCTAAAATGAATATTTATTAACCCCTAATGACTATTATACCCCTAATGATATATATAATATTTGTTGAGGTTAAGGTGGGAATATATATAATTATCCCAAATAAAATCTATCCTGAAGGGTAATAGTGTTATGTTATTCATTACAAAACGTTTCTACTTATTTGTCACATTATTTTACTACTTTATGTATAACTTACGTATTAACAATCAAGATTTTTAATACAATTGTGAGTCGCACGACTAATAAAGTACTCGTAGCAATCAAAATATGAAGGATGAAAGCCGAGTTAAAATTGTCAAACGACGCCATATCAAACATGTACCCCATGAAAAATAAGTATGTGACTTTATCTACATACATTAAATGCATACAATTACAAACAACTTATTATAATATTTTATTTCATGTATAAGTATGTACATCAATCCTAATCTTTAGATGTAAAATAATAATACTGTTATGATATGAGATATAAACACATGTCTATATTTGGTTGCCACCTTTGTCAATGCTAGATCAATAATGTGTTAGTAACGTGTCCCCCTAATTACCCCAAAGTGTTAAATGTATAGTGTATGCAAGTAGTATAAATACTACATTAGTTGAATGAGAAAATTACACCTCATGATACACTTTCATAAGTGATATCTTTATACTTTCTATCTTGTTCTTCATTTCTTACTTATAAAGGTTCTTATATTATATTGCTAATAGAGCCTTAATTATAGTTAAGTTACAACACGTTATCAACACGAAAGTTCTCTAATTAAGGAAGATCAAAGCAATCCATCTTAATCAAGATAACTAGTCAAGGTAAACATTCTCTTAATTATAGTATATACTAGAAAGATAACTATTATTATAAACTAAATGAAAACATTTTATAAATAATAAGTTATCGTATATACTAGAAAGATAAATATAAGTATACATCATAATTAGTAAAAGTAAGTTATATTTAATCATAGACATTTGGACTATGGACATTTGGACTACTAACTTTTTGAACTGCTAACTCTTCATTATTATGCTGACTTTTATTTATGCATACTAACCTTATATTCTTGTGCTAACTTTAATTTTATGCAAGCTAACATTTTATTTTTTGTACTAACCTTTACTTATGCACTCTAACCTTTATTTATGCAAGCTAACATGTTATTATTATACTAATCTTTATTTATGCACTCTAACATTTATATTATCTATTTCCTTATTTGTATACTAATCCTTATTAGTTCATCTTACCAATTTTTGTTTACAAACATTTCATTATGTTTCAAAATCTTTATATAACTGAGTATAATGTTTTTACAAGTTTACCGTTTCATCGTTTAACTTTTTATTTTAAAAATAATATACAACGGTAACAAGGTCGTTGCAAAACATTCGCCGACGGATTTATAACGGCTATCTTTATCACTATATATTGGCTACAATAAATTTTTAGTTTCTTTCAAAACATATACTCTTTCACAATCATCTCAGTTCAAAGTTTCTTTCAAGATGATTTATTCAGTTTTAGTTTTGATCTTTGTAATTTTAGTACTACTCATTATCCCACTTGTAATTCTCCCTCGAGGAGAATTGTATTTTTTCTTAGGCTTCTTTATATTTGTGGTTTTTCCACTCCTCTGTATTGTTTTAACTATAGATAATATATTCTAATCTTTGTTGTTGTTTATTCAAATTATTGATAGCTACAATATGTCAAGCGTTGCAAAGACAACGTTTGAACTACTCGATGCAAATGGAATGAATTATATGTCTTGGACACTAGATATGCAATCAAAGCTTGAATCCATGGGTATCTTGGATACCATAAATGAGAACAATGAAAGTTTATCAAAAGGTATGTTTTCCTTCGTAAGCATATTGATATTACACTAAGACTTGAATATCCAAATGTTAAAGACCAAAGTGTACATTGAGCATTTCTCAAAAGGAGATTCAATATTCAAAAGGAAGTTTTACTTCCAACTGCTAGAAATCAATGGAGGAACTTAAGGTTCCAAGATTTTAAGAAAGTAAATGAATATAGCTCATCTATGTTCTGTATAGTTGCCACACTTGAATTCTATGGAGATCGTGTAACCGATGAGGATATGTTGGAGAAAACTTACTCCACATTTCATTCATCAAACATTAATTTGATGCAGCAATATCGGTTAATGAATTTCAAAAAATACTCTGATCTCAATGCATTTCTACTTATTGCAGAACAGAATCAAGAGCTTCTTATGAAAAATCAGGCTCGTCCAGCAGGTTCCCTAGCATTAGCTGAGGCAAACGCTACAAATAAAGATGATTCAAAAAATAATACAAATGGACGGGGATGAGGCCGTGGCATAAACAATCGTTATAATCACAACCACAATGGTGGTCGTAACTCTAACAATAATTCTCGTGGTCGTGGACGTGGACGTGGTCGTGGTTATAAAAATAATTACCACAATGGTCCATATGATAACAAGTCCCAACTACAAAGAAGGAATCATGATGCTGGAGCAAGCAATTCTAAGAAGCCTATATCTGTTATAGATGTGGAAGTACAGGGCATTGGTCTAAAATGTGTCGTACACAGGAGCATCTTTGTATGCTCTATAAGGCATCCATTGCCGAAAAAAATAAAGAGGTGAACCTTGCTGATGACCTTGAGTTCACAAATGTTGAGATGAATGTTGCAGATTATTGCAATGGCATTAACATATGAATCAATGTGGCTACCAATAATCTATCATAACTATGTTGGTTTTCATATATGCATTTCCCTTTTATTAATTATGTTTTTCTAACTATGTTTTCCCTTTCATGACTAGCTTTTCATTTCATGTAATATATTCCTGAAATAAGATGTATCTTTTATTACATTCTTCTTATTACTTATATACACTTATTATAATATTTTCATATTTGAAGTTTGATATGAATCACAACGGGCTAGACCATAAAGCAAATGATGGAGATCTATGTATACCAGATAGTGGTACAACACACATTATTTTGAAATCGAAAAAATATTTCTCTGAACTGAAACCAACAAAGGCAATTATACATACAATATCAGGCCCTGCAGATTTGATAGAAGGAATTGGAAAAGCCAGATTTACATTGTCAAATGGTACCAAGTTTTTAGTAGAGAATGCTTTATTCTCTCCAAAATCAACGAGAAATCTGTTGAGTTTTAATGACATATATCTTAATGGATATGATCATCAATCTGTGACTACGAAAAATGGGAAATATTTGCACATTACTGATAAGAATAATGTATTAGAAAAATTTCCAATGCTTAATTCTGGCTTACATTATACACATATAAATGTAGCAGAATCTCATATGCTAGTTAAAGAAAAGCATAGTGATCCTAGTATTATCAGTTTATGACATGATAGGTTAGGTCATCCAGGATCTACAATGATGAAGAAAATAATTGGAAGTACCCATGGACATCCATTTAAGGATCAAAAAGTCTCACATGATAAAATGAGTCTATGTACATCTTGTTCTCTTGGAAAACTGATTGTGAGACCTTCAACACTTAAAGTTGAAAATGAATCACCACGGTTTCTTGAAAGAATTCATGGTGATATATGTGGACCTATTCATCCCCCATCTGGACCATTCAGATACTTTATGGTATTAATAGATGCATCAAGCAAATGGTCTCATGTGTGTTTATTATCAACTCGTAATATATCATTTGCAAAGTTTCTTGCACAAATTATAAAATTACGAGCACACTTTCCTGATCATGCAATTAAGAAAGTAAGACTTGATAATGCGGGTGAGTTTACGTCTCAAGCATTCAATAACTATTGCATGTCTGTAGGAATTGTTGTTGAACATCCAGTTGCTCATGTTCACACACAAAATGGTTTAGCTGAATCATTGATTAAATGTCTCCAATTGATTGCTAGACCTTTGATAATGAAAACAAAATGGCCAGTGTCCATTTGGGGACATGCAATTTTACATGGTGCATCATTAGTTGGTATTAGACCTAGTGCATATCATAAGTATTATCCTTTACTACTTGCTTTTGGGCAAGAACCAAATATTTCTCACTTGAAAATATTTGGTTGTGCAGTATATGTTCCCATTGCACCACCACCACGTACACAAAATGGGTCCTCAAAAGAGATTGAGAATATATGTTGGGTATGAAACATCATCCATAATAAGGTATCTTGAACCTTCAACAGGTGATCTTTTTACAGCAAGTTTTGCTGATTGTCATTTTAATGAGGAAAATTTTCCAGCACTTGGAGGAGAAAAAAGAACTCAAGAAAAAGATGTTTCATGGTGTGAACCTTCCACTACGCCAAAAAATGGGCTTTGATCACACATGCTCGAAATCAAATCATCACACCTTAAAAAATTTATGTGACTAAAGATGCCAAAATAAAATTCACGTCATTATTTGGTCACACATACACTCCAATTGTGTGACCATTCTGAAATGTATTTGCCACACCTTCATACATTTATGTGGCTAAAGGGAACTGATATTTTTTGCTGATTATTTAGTCACACATGATTTGGAATGCGTGACCAATGAAGAGTAAGTTTGAAGCATTAATCACGTTAGACACATAAAGTATGACAAAAACTGCGCCACACACTTGAACAGTGTGACCAAATGCCACTATATGGTCACATGAAGTAATTGTTTATGTGACTAAATCATGAAGTTGAGTTTGTCACACATAATTTCAGTGTAGCCAAAAACAAGTACATATGGTCACTATATGATTACACACTTGAACACTTTGACCAAATGCCACTATATGGTCACACACTTGAATAGTGTGACCAAATGCCACTCTATGGTCACATGAAGTAATTGTTTATGTGACTAAATCATGAAGTTGAGTTTGTCACACATAATTTTAGTGTAGCCAAAAACAGGTACAAGTGGTCAATATATGGCCACACACTTGAACAGTGTGACCAAATGCCACTATATGGTCACATGAAGTAATTGTTTATGTGACTAAATCATAAAGTCGAGTTTGTCACACATAATTTCAGTTTAGCCAAAAACAAGTACATATGGTCACTATATGGTCACACACTTGAACACTATGACCAAATGCCACTATATGGTCTAACACTTGAACAGTGTGACCAAATGCCACTATATGGTCACATGAAGTAATTGTTTATGTGACTAAATCATGAAGTCGAGTTTGTCACACATAATTTCAGTGTAGCCTAAAATAGGTACAAGTGGTCACTATGTGGTCACACATTTGAACAGTGTGACCAAATGCCACTATATGGTCACATGAAGTAATTGTTTGTGTGACTAAACCATGTAGTCGATTTTGTCACACTTAATTTCAGTGTAGCCAAAAACAGGTACATATGGTCACTATATGGTCACACACTTGAACAGTGTGACCAAATGCCACTATATGGTCACATGAGGTAATTGTTTATGTGACTAAATCATGAAGTCGAGTTTGTCACATATAATTTCAGTGTAGCCAAAAACAGGTACAAACAGGTACAAGCTATTATTGATAGTTATATAATATATAGTTTTTGGTTTCCAAGCAGAATAACATTTAGCTCACCTTGTTAACATGTTTCTTTGTACCTGGATTGGTTGGGATATGACCCAAGTTCGAATCCCACTCTCATCTTGTTTTTGCATATTAGAGTCATTAATGTAAAATTGTTGGTATATATATATATATATATATATATATGACATTTAATTTATATATGCTAAATATTTATGTTGTAATTTACAAGGTTAATGTACTAGAATAAATGACACTGTAATATAAAATAAAATGTTGAATTCATAGAAATTTAGATACAAATAATCATTTCATAAAATAATTAATTAAAAGGTAATTTACAAGGCTAATGTATTACAACATGGTGCGATCACTTGGATCTTGGTATAACAATACCTCTACAGTTGGTTCGATAGTAATCATCTCTTGATTCCTTACCTAAGTCACGTGCATCTACACGTGGCAAAATGTTATCATTGTGCGGGTGAATGACGGTTCTAAATTCCTCATCGATTTCATCATATGTATCTCAGTAATTCTTAGGAGGTGTGTTGAAGACAATAGACAACTTTCTATTTAACTGGTCTTTCACATAAAACACTTGTCGTGCTTGTGAGGCTAATACGAACGGATCAACCTTGTGGCCTAAATTATTCAGGTCAACCAATGTATAACCAACCGTAGTATCGCGTTTGACCGCACCATCCTGATGGTTAACCCAATCACATTTGAAAAGAGGGAGTTGCCTGAAACAGTAATCTAGTACCCATATCTCTTGCAAAACCCCATAATACAATTTGCGTCTTGTGGTTGCTACTCCTTTGGATATGTGCATATCTTCTGTCGCGACACTAACCCCACTATTTTGGTAAACGCTACCATCACTACATTTAGTACGAAATGTATACCCATTGATGTTATATGCACTGTATTTTACTATGGTGGCGCGTGGTCCAAATGAAATCCACCTTACGGTTTCTGATACACTTTCTTTGGAGATCGATAATTCTCTCTCAACCTGAATATATAACACCCTTGCAATTCTCAAGACACATTTTTTTTTTACTATTACGGAAGCGAATATTTAAAATACACATCATAGGATGCGTGTAATACGTTTCCATAGTGCATCCCAAAATACATACAACCTTTAATACCAAATTATCATAATTTGCTAAATACACACTTAGGTGTTATATTAAAATCTGATACAAAATGTTTAATCCAAACACAACTAAATCAGAGTAGGTTTGTTAAACATCCCATTCGTCCCATACTTCAAGCTACCCACAATCAAAAGCTCTTCCTGCAAGAAGTAGTGAGGTGGGATTAGCATGAACCTAAGTGAATAGATACAAAACTATCAATCTACCTTAGCTTAGCAAATGACTACAACAAGCATTACACACAAATCAAGAAGGATCAGTGGTCCTTGAGGTACCCTCATACCGCGGTGGTTCCTCAAGCAACACTTAAAACCAACTGAAGGCCAAATCAGAGGTTAAACCGATAGTTTGGTACTATTACTACATACAATATAATTTCAGTGTTCAACACATGTACAAAGCACTTACGTTGTCCAAAGTAATAGTACCCAAACCCAACACATTAGTTGACCCCCGAAAATTCAAATAGTCCACATTTATCAAAACATGTAGAACACCATTAATCATTCAAGGGATAACCATCATGGCAATATATTATCTAAGCAATCAAGGCAATATATCCGGTTTACCCGTTGTAACCATGTTGTTACAACTAACTTAGACTGGGAGTCCAAGATCCACTCACCCTTGAAGATCATCCTCTTCACTCAAAGGTCTTATCTTATTGAGTCTTCGGTTTATCTGAGAACAAAATCAAAACCCGAATTAGATTCTTGTATCAAGTTTATTACAATCTAACCATGCATATAATGTCAATTAATCGATTATACTATACTTTCGTTACTAGTTAAATAACATAGGTACATAAGTCACAAGTTGTCAAATTCGTCAGATTATAACTAGCAAACGCGATCCGGGTTGGGAGTGGCTGGATCGCGTTCCACAGTACAAAACATTCTGTTACAAATTTTCACTTGGCAACGCGATCCGGGCAAGTGGCTAGGATCGCGTTCCAAAGAGTAAACTCAATCCAGACATAAAACCAACTGACCAACGCGATCCGGGTTGGGTCGTGTCAGGATCGCGTTCGTAAGAGCAAAACGTGCTGTGGCCATTTTACACATAGCAACGCGATCCGGGCGATTGAGCTGGATCGCGTTCCCAAGCTTTCCAGCAATGGTTCAGACCTGTTAAAGCTCAGCACGAACACTAAAACCCAAATCCGCTACATACCAATGTAAAACACGATTTTGACCGAAAATTAACCACAAGTATCAACCACAAACATGTTATAACAACAAACAATAATCATCAAAGTCCTAAATCAACACATGCATTACTCATTCAACCTAATTTAACCAAAACCCATTTCACACATTCAAACCTAGAAATTCGCATTCAAGACAAGAACAAGATGATGATTTCAGTAACTACAATTCATTTAAGTATATTGGATTATACATGCATCAATCTTTTTACTCAATATCATCAATTGAGCTCAAGAACACCAAAATAATTACTTACAATGGAAAGGAAGGAACTAGATGAACAAGGTGGAGAAGAAGAAGATGGTGAATCAGTTGCAACACATAATCACAGCTTCAACAAGATGAAAATCAGATGGAGAATTGTTTTCTTTTTGGTGCATGTGTTCTTGAGAGAAAATGTGAGAGAAATGAAAGAACTGAAGAAATGGAAAGTGGTCGACTTTTCAATCAAGTCCAATTAACATGCAGTGTAATCATATACCCGTTTCAAATCTATTGTCTGGAACCTAAAAACTATTTGTGAGAAATACATTTTATTATACCGTCAACTAAATTAATTTAAAACAATTAATAATTCATCTAACACAATAAATCATTTGATCATTTGACCTATTAATTTAAATTATCCAAATAATATCAATTATTTCTAAATACAATTTAAATACAAGAAAGTAATGAAAATACCGTATTTCTACTAGGCCCAAGTCGAGAATGTTACAGAATATCATTACAAGTATATATATGAGCTGCAAATTGAAGAAACAACAAACAACCAGTTACAAAAGATAATTAATTACCTCTTCGCGTAACCAGGTAACAAAAGATATACAGTGCTCATTCTCCAGCAATGCTTTTCGCTTGCCCGGGTTTTCTGTTTCCAAAAATTGCTTGTGTCTGCTGAAACAAGGTGTTTAGTTATGTTTGTTGCAACAGTTTAAGTAATGAAATAGAGACATGTGTTAGTAATACTTACTCGATATACGGTACAATTTCATTTGTATTCTGTATTACATACAAATGTGCTTTCCGAAGGAGTTCTGCAGAAACTTCACTTGATTTGTCGGCCGACAGTGGCTTTCCGTCCTCATTTTTTTCATCAATTTCATGTGTATCAGGTGGGATACCAATAGTTTTCATGGACTTTTAATATTTGCCATAAAACTCTATTGTTTCTTCTGCAATAGTCTCCTCAGCAATGCATCCCTCTGGTTTATTTCTATTTCGCACATGTCCTTTAATAACCTTCATACAACGTTCGAAGGGATACATCCAACGAAAGCATACTGGACCACATAATTTTACCTCCCTAATTAGGTGCACAGTCAAATGGACCATAATATCAAAAAATGAGGGAGGAAAGAACTTTTCTAGTAGGCATAGTGTGACACAAAGTTCTTCTTGCATCTTATCTAGTTCATCTAATACGATTTCTTTGCTACATATCGATTTAAAAAAAAAAGCAAAACCTGATGATAGCATATCGTGTGGGTTGGTGCATGATAGCCCGTATTGCAATGGGAAAAAACTCTTGCATTAGCATGTGATAGTCATGTGATTTAAGCCCGACGAGCTTCCTATCTTTTAGGCAGACTAAACACGAGAAATTTGAACAATAGCCTTGCGGTACCCTGATGTTGTATAATGCTTCACAAAAGATGTCTTTTTCTTCATTCGTTAATGTGTAACCTGCTGGAGGTAGTACTGTTTTAATATAATTAATTCGTCATTTTTCTGAATAATACACCTTATCCTAAGTTTAAATATAGTAGTTCACTTCAAACGCCGTCGTCCATGTCACATACGCCAATTACAAACTTAGGATATAATTAATTCGTCATTTTTCTGAATAATACAACTAATCCTAAGTTTGAATATAGTAGTTCACTTCAAACGCCGTCGTCTATGTCACATTCGCCAATTACAAACTTAGGATATAATTAATTTGTCATTTTTCTGAATAATACAACTTATCCTAAGTTTGAATATAGTAGTTCGCTTCAAACGCCGTCGTCGATATCACATAGGCCAATTACAAACTTAGAAAATAATTAAATCATCATTTTTCTGAATAATACAACTTATCCTAAGTTTGAATATAGTAGTTCGCTTCAAACGCCGACGTCCATGTCACATAAGCCAATTACAAACTTAGGATATAATTAAATCGTCATTTTTCTGAATAATACAACTTTTCCTAAGTTTGAATATAGTAGTTCGCTTGAAACGCCGTCGTCTATGTTACATACGTCAATTACAAACTTAGAATATAATTAATTCATCATTTTTCTGAATAATACACCTTATCCTAAGTTTAAATATAGTAGTTCACTTCAAACGCCGTCGTCCATGTCACATATGCCAATTACAAACTTAGGATATAATTAATTCATTATTTTTATGAATAATACAACTTATCCTAAGTTTGAATATAGTAGTTCGCTTCAAACGCCGTCGTCTATGTCATATAAGCCAATTACAAACTTAGGATATAATTAAATCGTCATTTTTCTGTATAATACAACTTATCCTAAGTTTGAATATAGTAGTTCGCTTCAAACGCCGTCGTTCATGTCACATAAGCCAATTACAAACTTAGGATATAATTAAATCTTCATTTTTCTGAATAATACAACTTATCCTAAGTTTGAATATAGTAGTTCGTTTCAAACGCCATCGTCCATGTCATATACTGCAATTACAAACTTAGGATATAATTAATTCATCATTTTTCTGAATAATACAACTTATCCTAAGTTTGAATATAGTAGTTCACTTCAAACGCCGTCGTCCATGTCACATAAGCTAACTACAAACTTAGGATATAATTAATTCGTCATTTTTATGAATAATACAACTTATCCTAAGTTTAAATATAGTAGTTCGCTTCAAACGCCATCGTCCATGTCACATAAGCCAATTACAAACTTAGGATATAATTAAATCATCATTTTTTTGAATAATACAACTTATCCTAAGTTTGAATATAGTAGTTCGCTTCAAACGCCGTCGTCCATGTCACATAAGCCAATTACAAACTTAGGATATAATTAATTCGTCATTTTTCTGAATAATACAACTTATCCTAAGTTTAAATATAGTAGTTCGCTTCAAACGTCGTCGTCTATGTCACATAAGCCAATTACAAACTTAGGATATAATTAAATCATCATTTTTCTGAATAATACAATTTATGATATAATTAATTCGTAATTGTTAAATTATGTATCAACTATAAAAATAATTTATCTTGTTACCATATTTGTAAACGTTTGAATATATACATTAAAGGTATTATTGACATAAATACCCTTACTAATCCAATAAGAAGCATTTTATTTATAAGGGCATTTCCGTAATTGACTAAAAGACCAGAATGGAGGCGTGTGATGATTACAGTTCACCACCCAAGTTAACGCTTCAGTTCCCGTCGTACGAACTTCCAAACCCTTTGAAACAGAGCATCACCAAATCTTCAAGCAAGATCATAATCATGGAATTCCAACTTCCAAAAGGACGCCGACCGACTACGCAACAAGGATTATCGCTTTCTGAACTTCCAGATGAAGTCATCGTTACCATATTGGCGTTTTTGGGGGGCTTCAAGGGCGACTGACGTTTTTAAGTTCAAGACTCTGTAATTCTCCTAACCCTAGTAAACACTATCGATTCGACTTAAATAATACTGCATTTGCCTATTTAAGCGATAAATTTAGTGTTATTTTAATGAACCGTAGCACAGTTATTAGGTCTTAGATTGAATTTTGTGAATGAACAGTATTTAAGAGATTACCAATTTTGAGGGATTTATAATGCTTTTGTTTTACCTACATTACAGTTGCAAAACCTTTAATAGAGCCGGTGGGTCGGATGAGGTGTATCAAAGGATGGAAGTTGATTCAATCTTTTCCATTCCGTTCTTGATACAGAGAAGTGAAGTGCTAGCACTTTTGAGGGAGAAAGGAAACACACACATGTTGTTTAGAGATGGAACGGTACAATTTATTTTCCATTCAATTGAATTCTTTCATGGTGCTCTGTTACATACATATTTATGTTTCTGTATTGTGTTGATCAGACATAGATGTTTTATATATGTAGGTGATGAGGTACTCAATTACATAAAATATGTTTTTTCTTTATTGTGTTGATCAGGTGAGGATGTTTTATGTGGGTGATGAGGCTACTGGAAAGGAGATGATGCAACGGGCATCGCGTTTGGGACAAACCGATGCTACATTTGTTCTTGGTATGATGCTAATGGCAGAAGGTCGAGGAAGGATGGAAGAAGCAAGGACACTGTTGAGTGACGAATACACAAGGTCAGGAGGTCGTTGGAACGTGAGGCAAACCGTTAACAAGGTTAGATGGATCTTGTCTGATCGTGAATACTTAAGCCGAAGGGAATTCCCGAGGTTCTTGTCATGTGGTACACACCACCATGCATCCCAACAGAGTTTAATGAATGCTTTGTTGCAAAGTCATGAATGGCTGTTTAGATGTAATGTTTGTTTATGGGATGCTTGTTACCTTTGGTTTGTAGAAATTTGGGATGTTTAGGTATAGTTAGTTAAGGATGTTTGTTTGTTGGATACATTTATCCTAAGTTTTTTTGCGGATACTATATATACGTATATACAAGTTAACAACGTTTCATATATGTGTATTTGTTTGCGCGTATTTTGATTTTTCATTGTTGTTGGTTTTAAATAAAATTATTAACACACCTGGTTAATGGTTAATTAAAACTAATTAATCAAAACTGATGGATCAAAATGTAAATACTAAAACTCGGGTTATTCAAATTCGGGTGGCTAAATAAGCTTCGAATTCGGGTTAGTTAATCGTCATTTGAAATAATGTACTCATGCTTAAAAAAACTCATAAACAATAGGCCAAACCTTATTCATAATATTTACTCATACTATTTTACAATGATTGTTATTAGTTGACATATGTTAATAACACTTAGCACTCTTCCATTAAAATATAACATGATCAATTAACAAAAAAAACAAAAAAAAAGTAGGGTGCAAGACTTGAACATGCGACCAACCCAACACCTTCCACCACTTATACCACTAATCTAATTGATGTGTTTTACTTTTTTTTTTCATACACTTACTATATATATAAAACACCTTTTTGGAGCCAAATTTTGCAGAATATTTTAAAATTTATACTTAGAGCCAAAATTAGTCGAAAATTTTAAATTAGATGTGACCATTTACATTCCTTAAAATTTGATAATTACAGTTAATGCCTCCAAACCAGTACAAACACAATCATTATTCTATTTTTACACTTTTCTGCCGATCAAAATCAACCATTAACAAAAAATTTAAATCTTTTAATTTACAACTCTCTCCTAAAGAACTAAAGGATCATGGATATTGAAGCCGATAATAATGTTACTATTTACGATAGTAATGGCTACGAGGAAGAAGATCAAGGATATGAATCGGAGCAGTACGATGATTTTGATGATGAACAGGCTGATGATGGAAACGAGAATTGAAATGCGATCAAAATGGTTCCGTCGAGGGGCATTACATGGTTATCCAAGCTTCGCAACCAATACAGCAAACTGGGTGCATTAAAGCTAAAGATAACCTTCGATGCTATGGATAGGCTAACAGGTGATAATAGAGCAGTGTTTGCAAGTTTTCTAGGAGACATTGTTCGTGAGCAAATAGGCTTGAAGATTCTTTCCTGGAAGAAGGTCGATGCAGAAGCAAGAGCTAAACTTTGGGAAGAAATCAAGGCAAGTTTTAACAACTGATCTCTTTTAAATTAATTCCTTTATTATATTAAAAAATACTGAGAATACATTATGCGATTATATTTAATTTGTTAATGTTAAAACAACAAATTGCTGTTAATCAGATTTGTGTATTATTTATGTGTATATTTGAGAATACATTATTCCGTTTTGTAGTCTGTAATCAGATTTGAGCAAAAGTCTGCAATTGATTTTTAATTGATTTTGCAGCGATATTTTGATGTTGAAGACACATACAGAAAGTCAATAATGAATCGTCTTGGTGCCTATCTAAGGAATTTCAGAAGGAAGTTGAGGGAAAAATACATACTGCCCAACAAAGATACACCTTCAAAATTAACTGAAGTCCCATTCAAGTATAGTGCAATTGTCAAAGCCCCGAAATGGGGTGCTTTCGTACAGTATAAGAGCATCGAGAATTACCAGGTTTTGGTCATTATATTAATTAGGTCCATACATATATCTTTCATATATATTATTGTGTTTGCAAATTTATGTATTAACTATATATCTTTTTGTTCTGTAATTAAGAAAAAGTCTTATGCATCAAAAGAGGCGCGCTCCATGTCTGTTTATCCGCATACGATGGGACGAGGCGGATACGTACATGTGAAAAAGAAATTGGTAACTACATTTACATTTTGAATGTTTGTTTCTAAATACTATCTAATTTGTTTTTGTTTTCTGTTTTCTATTTTCTAAGTTTATATATTAATTGTTTTAACTTTAATTTACATGTGTATTTGATGATTATAAGATCGAAGAAAAAGTAATTGAAGCACATGAAGAACCCCCACGTGGTGTCTTGTGGTTGAAAGGAAGGCAAACCAAAGAAGGGGTATTTCGTGACGAAAGGACTAAAGAAAAGGCAGATAAAGTAGTAAGTATTTTGATGTGCTAATTCATCATTTACATTATTCATGTTTATTTTCATGAAACAAATTAATTACTGCCTATTGGAAATTAATCTGTAATGCAGAAAGACACTGAGGCATAGATCAAAGCCGGAACCTTAAAGGTTGACGATGGGACTGATGCCTTGACAAAGGTATTTGGACCTGAAAGGTCGGGGTATGCACGAGGAGTGGGAAGCGCAGTGACCGTCAAAAAGTTTTTTAATCTTCCTGCTCGAAACAGAAATGCCCGCAATGATGAGAAAGTCAAGTTACTTGAAGCAGAGCTTGCTGCTGAGAGACGCGCACGTCAAGACAAAGACACAATAATAAAGTCTTTGTCAGCGCAAGTGCTTGAAACACAGGCAATGGTTACCAAACTTATGGGTCGGTTTGATGCGTTACAAGGGGATCAGCTAAATTCATTGTCAACTGCTGTACCAGCATTAGAGGAAAGGCATTTGTTGTATTAATTATGCTAACATTTTATACAGTAGTTTACAATATATTGCTAACAAATGTATAATTTTTATTGCAGGTGTCTCCAACAGTGGACGTCAATCCTAACGCTTCCAATACTGTTCAGGATGGCGGAGTGGCGTTAAGTGATGTTGGATGTGAGAAGGATTCCAGCTTTCACAAGTCTAATGGACTCGCAACTGTGGAAATGCCAACAGAAACAAGTGTAAGTATTAAAACATTTGAATTAATTTGACTTTAATATTTCTCACTGTGATTTAATAATTTTACATACATGACTTATTTACCGAGTTTTATATATGAACTGGTTGTTAAATCTGCTGATGAGTCAAACAGGAGGCCTGATTCACAACAGAGGCAAAAGAATCCATCTCCAGCAAAGCCAACACCACTGCAGGCATGTATATATATATTCCAAAATGTTCATACATTCTTCGATCAATTTAATTTAATTCTGATGCATATATATATATATATATACATATACATATATATATGTACATAATAATCGTTATCATTTTCTTTAGTTATTCAAGTGTAAACTGTGACACCTAAAGAGGACCAACATCATTGCTTTGGGTACTATCTACTTGTCAAATGGAAAAGTGATGATTCATAACAGACCACTCCCAAAGGATTGCTTCAAAGTGTCCGTTGATAAATCATTAGTGGATGCAGCTTGTATCCCGGACAACGGAAACAATGGTTTCAAAACAGCTATCGATACAGTAGGTGGTTTTTATGCATGGCCCAAGGATCAAGTGATTTTTGATGAGGAGGTACATATATAGTACACATTTTTATCTGCTACATAGTTCTTCATATTTAATTTAGTGTTTGATCCATATGCCCCTTGTTTATTGTACAGGTAACACCACCAACTACTGGACAAAAGGCATTTGGTGAGACCAAAACTGTACCACAAGTATCAAGGAAAAAGCGCAAAGCACCGGTTTTGTGTCTAGCGATGCCATGCGAAATCAAGCGAAGAGCAAACTCAAGAGTCAAAAGTCCTTACAACTCTGATATTTAATAAGTGTATTTACGTATATATGCAATTACTATACTTAGGATATTATTATGTAAATTAAACAATCCAATTATATTATTGATTTGTACATTGAATTATGTACATTGAAATTTAATTTGTGGTGTTATATAATTCATATTGTTAAACAAATTATTGATTTGTTATATGTGACTAAAATATGTAGTCACATAATACGGTCACACATTGTGGCCACTGTTTGATTAATTATGTGTGACTAAATACTGCAAAACGCCACACAAATATACAATTCAAGTGGCCATTGGGTGAACAATGGTCACACTTATTATCACCTACGGTCACTTTTGGCTTAATTTTGTGTGACCAAATCCTAGAATAAATCACTCTTTGAGTGACTAAATGATACAAAATGCCACACAAACATAAAAATAAAGTGGCCATTAGATGGCAATAGTCACACAAAATAAAGTTTAGTTGACATTAAAATGCATATGGTCACACTTATTATCACCTACGACCACTTTTGGCTTAATTTTGTGTGATCAAATCCCAGATTAAATCACTCTTTGATTGACTAAATGATACAAAACGCCACACAAACATAAAAAAAGTGGCCATTGAATGGCAATAGTCACACAAAATACAAGTTTAATTGACATTGCAGCCCATATGGTCACACTTTTTATCACGTACGACCACTTTTGATCTAATTTTATGTGACCAAATCCAAGAATAAATCACTCTTTGTGTGACTAAATGATACAAAATGCCACACAAACATAAAAATAAAGTGGCCATTGGATGGACAATAGCCACACAAAATACAAGTTTACTTGACATTACAAAGCATATGGTCACACAAAATACACGTTTAGCTAACTTTAAAGAATATATGGTCACACTTATTAACACTTTTGGTCACTCTTGGCTTAAATTTATGTAACCAAATCCCAAAAATAAAACACTCGTTGTGTGACTAAATGTTACAAATAGCCACACAAACCTACAATTCAAGTGGCCATTGGATTGGATGGATAATAGTCACACAAAATACACTTTCACTTAAAAGAGCATACGGTCACACAATTTATGGTTTTCGTCACACTTTTTAGATGGATACGGCCACTAACCATGTAATGTGACCATATGGACCCCTTTGGTCACGACACCTTTAGTCACAGACACGCTGAAAAAACGAGTGTGACCATATATTTTTCGTCACACTTTTCTGGTGTGACCAAAGCCCAAATCTGTACTAGTGTTCATTGTTGTATCTTGATCCTCGCACTATACAAAGTGAAACAGAAGTTCAAAGGATCATACACTTGCAAGAAATTGCTAATCAGAAACTTGATGCATTTACTGATACAAAGAGAGTGACTAAATCTTATATACCGGCTCCTAATGCTCTAGCTCGAGTAGAAATTCCAAATGATCAAACTAATGATAAAGTCAATCAAGAATCTAAAGCACGTTTGAAACGTGGGATACCAATTGGTTCAAAGGATAAAAATCCTAGAAAAAGAAAAGGATTAGAACATGCAATTGACCATACGAATGATGTGTTTGAAGAAACACAAAATGTGGATACTTCCCAAAGAGAGGAAGTCAATGACATCAATAAAGAAATTGCTATCAATGATGGTCACACGAAAATATTGTGGAATCGAGTTGAAATGGAAAATGTTGATGATAATTTTCTTATGCTGTTGCATGTGACATTATTGTTGGAAATGATGATCCTGAACCAACATCCGTCATGGATTGTCAAAATAGACAAGACTGGAATAAATGGAAAGAAGCAATACAAACGGAATTAAATTTGCCTAATAAGAGAAGTGTTTTTGGTCGTATTGTCCTCACTTCTAAAACCATAAAACCTGTAGGGTACAAATGGGTTTTCATAAGAAAACGAAATGAGAAAGATGAAATCACAAGATACAAAACTAGACTTGTAGCTCAAGGTTTTTCTCAAAGACATGGAATTGATTATGAAGAAACGTATTCTCCTGTTATGGATGCAATCACGTTTAGATATTTGCTCAGTCTAGCAGTATCTGAAAATCTTGAAATGCGTCTTATGGATGTTGTTACAGCTTATCTATATGGATCATTAGATAGTGATATCTATATGAAGATCCCAGATGGATTTACAATGCCTAAATCATTAAGTGCAAAACCTAAAGAAATGTATTTCATCAAACTACAAAGATCTTTATATGGGTTGAAACAATCGAAACGCATGTGGTATAAACGTTTAAGAGATTATTTGATGAGTAAAGGATATACATATAATTTTATTTGTCCATGTGTCTTTATTAAGAAAACAACATCTGGATTTGTGATCATTGCTGTCTATGTTGATGATCTAAACATCATTGGAACGAATAAAGAAATCCATGAAGTCATTGTGCATTTGAAAAAAGAATTTGAGATGAAGGATCTTGGAAAAACTAAATATTATCTTGGTTTACAGATTAAGCACATGCCTAATGGAATACTTGTTCATCAGTCAAATTACACGCATAAGGTATTAAAACATTTTAATATAGACAATGCTAAACCTTTAAGCACTCCAATGGTTGTTAGATCACTTAATGTGAACAATGATCCATTTCGTCATCGCAAAGAAAATGAAGAGGTCCTTGGACAAGAAGTATCATACCTTAGTGCTATAGGAGCACTTATGTATCTTACAAATTGTACTCGACCTGACATTTCTTTTGCAGTTAAATGCTTTCAAGGTTTAGTTCAGCACCAACCAAAAGACATTGGAATAGGATCAAACACATATTTTGATACCTACGTGGAAGTACTGACTTAGGTCTATTTTATTCCAATAATTCAAAGCAATGATTTATTGGTTATGCAGATGCAGGTTATTTGTCTGATCCTCATAAAGCTAGATCTCAAACTGGATACGTATTCATGAATGGGGGCACTACAATTTCATGGCGTTCTCAAAAGCAAACACTTGTTGCAACATCTTCAAATCATGTTGAGGTCAATGCATTGAATGAATGTAGTAGAGAGTGTGTATGGTTAAGGTCAATGACATAACTCATTTTGTCCTCATGCGGACTAGAGAATGAAAAGATATCAACTATGATTTACGAAGACAATGCAGCTTGTATTGAACAAATGAAAGAAGGGTATATCAAGAGTGATAGAACTAAACATATACCTCCAAGATTCTTTTCATACACTCAAGACCTTATCAAGAATAATCAGATTGAGATGCAATATGTTCAATCTAGCAATAACTCAGCAGATCTTTTCACGAAGGCACTTCCAACTGCAATTTTCAGAAAACACGTTCATATTATTGGAATGCGACATGTTCAAAACATGTAATGCATTATGGTTGTCTACATGAGGGGGAGCCAACTATACGCTGCACTCTTTTTCCCTTAGCTAAAGTTTTTTCCCACTGGGTTTTCTTTAGCAAGGTTTTTAACGAGGCAATACATCAAAGTTGACTTTACATTGAAAAGTAACAACCAAGGGGGAGTGTTATGATATGAGATATAAACACATGCCTATATTTGATTGTCACTTTTGTCAATGCTAGATCAATAATGTGTTAGTAACTTGTCCCCTTAATTACCCCAAAGCGTTAAATGTATAGTGTATGTAAGTAGTATAAATACTACATTAGTTAAATGAGAAAATGAAAAAATTACACCTCATGATAGACTTTCATAAGTGATATCTTTATACTTTCTATCTTGTTCTTCCTTTCTTACTTATAAAGGTTCTTATATTATATTGCTAATAGAGTCTTAATTATAGTTAAGTTACAATAAATACTTTAATATTTTATCCCCATGTATATATATGTATATAATCCTTATTTTTAGATGCAAATTAAGAATAAAAAATAATGTAACAAAATGATAGAAAAGTAAATCATCTTTTTGATAAAAAGTACTATCATGTAGCTACAAACATCGTACAAATCCGAAAGTGTGTACAAACCAATACTATTGACTAATTTTTATAACTAAAACCGTCCAAATTTAGTACGGAGTAATTTACAACATTGTTGGCTAATCCACCTACCTACATTTTATTCCGTCCAAATAAATTGATTTAAATAACATCCCCAAGTACATAAACGCCTATTACAAGATGAAATAATTAAGGATTTGTTGGTTGGTAGCCTTAGAAATCTTGTTTATTAAACTAATTACCCAAACATCCATATGCAATGTTCTAATTTAAGTGGGCCGTAGTATTTACTTTTACACACTCATTTATAAACATACACATAATCTTTGTCAATATAGTCCAATTAGACACTAATAAAAGGTAACTTTTATTTTTTGGTTGGTAGCCCAAACATCCATATGCAACCCAAAATTTGTTGGTTGGTAGCCTTAGAAATCTTGTTTATTAAACTAATTACCCAAACATCCATATGCAATGTTCTAATTTAAGTGGGCCGTAGTATTTACTTTTACACACTCATTTATAAACATACACATAATCTTTGTCAATATAGTCCAATTAGACACTAATAAAAGGTAACTTTTTTTTTTAACAAAATGTAATATAGACCTAATTAGGTCGACCTAAAAGTAGGTGTAACATCCTCAAATTTTGGGTTGCGAAAGCGGTCGGGTTGGGTGTTACTAAATCAAATATCACAAGCACAAAGGTACATATTGAACGACTCTAAGTGAGACGTTTGAAAATAGTTATACATTTCCAAAATAAAGAGTTTACAATGATACGAGTTCGCAAAATAATTTCATTACAAAATTTGAAATACAAAAGTTATGCAGGGAGATCCAGTTGTTTGAAAATATGCGACTCGAGCTTGCAAAGCTTGTAGCAATTCTAATCCTGCTGGGCACCTGATAACACATGCTAAAACGAGTCAGCTATAAAGCTGGTAAGTTCATAGGATTGTTAGTTGAAAACATAAAGTATAAACCTTGTATGTTTTGAAAAGTAATTCAAAATCCACGGTTTTGATTTGTATTGTTTAAAGTGTGTAACACAAATGTGTATACAGCTATCGAGGTATCTAATACCTAAGTAGTTATGGTTTGTACCGAAGTACACTGAAGTAGTGGCATATCATGCCTGGATACCTATCAGGTATGGGTGGGTCTACAATGTGAGGCATTACATGCCTAAGTATTATCGAGTGTGTGTATGACCACGTCATATCGAGGGTGTGGCAATCCATGCCTTGATACCTATCAGGTATGATTAAATCTACCAATGTGAGGTAATACATGCCGAAGTACGAATTGAGTAAGTGTATGACCACGTCATATGATAACAAGTAATAGACTAGTATGCCACCTGGCACAGTGTGTTGCCTCTAGCAACATGCAAGTGTAGTCCCGCAGAACTATAAGTGAGTATTTAGCCAAATACTGAGTTAACGACTTCGAGTGTAAGCTCGTTGATCCGTTAATGAGTGTGTGTAATACCTGGTCAAAAAGTTAAATTTCACGCTAAATTTAAACTTTAAATAATTGTATTATTATATGCAATTACAACCAAGTGATCGAAAATTTTATATATTTTTATATAATAGACAAGGATTATTTAATAATCACAACTGAAACGAGCTGAGACCAAATTACATTTTTGGTAATTCAAGTGAAATATTTTCATTTAAAATAATTACGAAATAGTTTGAACAAAATTATAAATTTAACATATTGAATTTGTATAATAATCGGGTATGAATATACGGGTATTTTATACTGCGAATTGGAGACGAAGTGGGGGAAAACCCCCTCCCCTTCCCTTTGGTCAGCCGCCCCAAACACACCCTACCCCCCTCTTTTGTTTCATTTCCATCCAAACACACACACAACTATATTCCTATCTCTTTCTCTTTTCTCTCAAATCATCCAACAACTAACAACAACAATCAACAATAACAACATCATCACCATCACTTGTATTTTCAAAATCATCATCAACAAGAGCAACAACAAACATCCACCACCATCATCTTCATCTTCTTCATCTTCAAGATTCACCATCTTCATCCTCAAACCCTCGATCTTCAAATCGTAAGGATTTCTTCACTTTTTCTTAAGATTTCTTTTTTAAAAACACTTAATATATCATGTATTAACTTTATAACAACAAGATTCGGCCTAAAAATGAGTTAGATTGCGTTTTTGGGTGAAAACCCATCGAACAGTTGCAAGTGTCGCCCACAGACCTGCAGTATAACGTCACTTACCTAAGTGACGCATGTAAGTGTCGCATATTAGTGACGCATCCTAGTGACGCCTTTGAGTGTCGCCCTTGAGTGACACCCGTAGCGTCACTTACCCAGTGACGCCCCTTAGTGACGCCTGTAGCGTCACTTACCAAGTGACGCCAATCTTAAGTGTCGCCTATAGCGACACTTGCCTAGTGTCGCCTAAAACAGAAAATACACATTTGGGGAAAAAGTGGCATTCTGGTATTATAATTAGGGATATTATGGTGTTATGCTGATGTGGCATTGATGTGACACCTGAAAAAGTAACGTTCTGATATTATGGTTACGAATGGTCTAACTATGTCTATCAATCATTTTCACTTGTTATTAGTCAGAAAATGCTTCTAATATATATTCAAAAAATTGCTTCTAATAGTCCAAGTTATTACCATGACATTAACAAACAATGTCCCAAATTAGCCCAACATATGCATATTATTACCATGACATTAACAAACAATGTCCCAAATTAGCCCAACATATGCATACGCCAATGTCTCTTGTTATTAGTCAAAAAAATGCTTGTAATAGTCCAAATTATTACCATGACATTTCAAACAATGTCCCAAATTTGTCCAACATATGCATATTTCAATGTCTCTTTTAGTAACAGCTAGCCATATTTTTGGATGTTCTATTTGGGTATATTTAGGACTGGTTTTAATTTCCAAAGTAAGCTTTGAGTACTTTATAATTATTTTAATTAGGCTGGGATTTATGATAACTTGTTTAGACTCCGGAAGTGAACACTTTCGGTTAATGGTGTTCTTTGCACGTACACATGGTTACTTTCATGATCAGATTTAATACATTCGAAAAAAGACAATTACAAATTACACTATAATGGATATTTGTTTTAAAGGTTTTCTTCTATTTTTTGTTGCCAAACAATGCAAAGGAATTGCAATTAGGGAATTGATAAAGGCTATCGATAAGAGTAAAATTGTGCATTTATTGAAGCTAAAGTTTTCTTATTTAATCAAAATTATAATTAATATATTGAAGTTTTGTACTTAATTCATCGAAACTTTCTTTTTATATGTAATGTATTAATTATGATTTTTGATGATAAATGAAACTTTGAGTTTAATAAATAAGTTCGATAGGTTCTTATTGACAACCTCAATATCAATTCCTTTGAAATTACTATAAATGCAATCTCAAACTCTTATAAACTCGGAAGATCTCTTATAATATCTTTCACGAAACACGTCATATAATTTCTAATGGATTATTACTCATATAAATAAATAACATATATATAGAGTACTGTCCAGTGTGAGAAAACAATTATTGTAAAACATAAATGACGTGTGAATATATTGTTAGATAGTATATATATAAAGATATTCTTAATCAAATAGTTTAATTTTTTAGAGTATATTACTTTTGTAAAAAAATTACAAAGTTGACAATGATAACTCTTAATTTCATGTTTGAAAGCACAAACACGAAAAAGATTTTTTTTTTTTTTGAAGTTTGGCAAGAAATTTGCTTTAAGTGACGCATTGCAATTGTCTTTTTTGTATGTTAAAACATAAAATAAAAGATTGCTAATGAAAAATAATATAATTTGTTCTAGAGGATAGTGTTTAAATAGTAATGATCAATAATATATATTTAGTTGAACATATTATTAAAAACTTATAACTAAATGGGAGGCTTGAATATATTAAAACACTAGTAAACCTCTATGGTTTTGTTACGCTCAACTCAACGACAATAAACGAATTTTCTATATAACTTACTTTTAACGTGATCATATAGTATTCTCTCTAAACTTAAAATTTGTGTGCATTTTCAGAAAACACAAATTTTAAACTTGATCGTAATTCACTTCAAGTAATTGATTATAATCCTTTAATGGTAAGATAAACTAATAGTGCCTTAAGAATTGCAATGAAAGTGACCAAGAGATTAATATTACTTCAACTTATATCGTGCTATCTTAACAAAAATTGCATGTGAAAATTTAAAGGTGATAATTATAGAACCATTAGTTATTTATGGGTCAAATTGGATCATATTTATGAGATGATGGTTTGTTAGGTCTCCATCTGTTTTATTAGATGCGTCTAAATGAATATCGAATATAACTTTCAATTGTATAACAATTAATGTAACATCCACTTTTTGAGTCTAGAAATAACATAGTATTATTCTAAAAGTTTTAAATTGATTATTTAATGTGATAGGAAATAATTGTAATTAGTTTACTTGAAAATAATGGGGAAAAGGTTAAATGATTATTTGTGACAGATAAAATATTAATTATTTTAAATTAATATAGTTGACGGTAAAATAAAATATTTGGTCTCGCGAATATTTTTAGATTCCGGACAATAGGTTAGAAAGGGGTTAAAAATTACACTGTATAATAATTGGGTCGGTTTAGTTGTTTCCGACTCAATCTCATTTTCCCCCGATTTCATTATGTTTCTTCATTTTGAGAACTTACTTAAATAATAACACTATAACAAATTTAACCAAGTAAAATTCTGTGATTTGATTTCAAAACATCAAGATTGTGTTCATCATCTTGTGTCTTATCTTTATCATCATTATCTAGCTACTTCTTGATTGTAAGTGTTTTTGATACTTTTGTAAATTAATTGAATAAATTGGGTTAAACTTGAGTTGTATGAATTGACGCTTGAATAGCTAATTATGATAGTTGTATGGTGAATATATGATTATATGATATTCTTTGAGTTTGAATTGAGTTAATAAGTTAGAGTTGAATGATTAGGGTTTGAAGTATATGTATTGAGATGATATGAAAATTATTACTTGAATAAGTGTTATTTGATGTTATAATATATTATTAGATAATATATGAGATATTGGTAAGTCATAAAATCTGGGTTTGAAGCTGATGTATATGAAATTCGGATTTAGGTTAAGCTGAAGATTGAGTAAGAGGTTCAGGTCGACTAAGTTTGGGTACATAGCCGATCGAAGTCGACTAATGTTAAATAAGCTGATCGGGTATAAGCTATTAACCGATCGGGTAATTTGATCCTAACGGCTAATTTAGATCAAAATGATTACAGCACGTTGAGTTTGATCTTATGTCACGAAACTTCAATATAGCCGATCGGGTACGCTGTAAGTCCCTAGTTCTAGGATCGATAACTTCGTTATCTGTAGTATTAAGGTGCGAAATTCCTTAATATGATGTTATCTTACTAACAACGAATATATTCGCGTTTCGGTTAACTAATTACTTTGTTTTAAACGAATAATCGTCAAAACCTAGTCGTTAGGTTTATTTTCTTTTCTCTGGAAATTGGATTCGCAGGTTATGATATCCAAATAGCAAAAGTCTAATCGAATTGTTTATGATTTTCTAAACAAAAACCATTTAAATAAGTCGTCTCAACTCGCAGCCTTTGGGCCTGCGAGTTGACTCAACTCGCTACGCAGCCTAAGCCCATGCTCAGCTCAACTCGTTTGTCACCTATTGAGTTCTGCTCTGCGAGTTCAGATCTCACCTCGCTTCGCAATCCTTTGCGACCTAAGATCTCGACTCGCAGCAAACGTAATTAATAAAATACAATATTTCGTCTATTATAAAAATAAAATATTCATTTACAAATCTAAACTAATATACAAACATAATAATAATTACACCAGTTCTATTTCAAGCTAGATCTGTTGTCACAATCTATGTCTCAACATACGCTAGTCTAGCCGATCGGGTATATGAGGGATAGCCGATCGGGTGTGGGTTGAAACCCGATCGGGTAAGAGTTAAAAACAGAAATAATTCAATTTTAGTTTTGTGCTGAATTTTTAATATATATGTATGCTAACTCCAATAATAAGTTGTACATTGATACTATAATATTTATTATGACTTAAGGCTTTTGATTTTAAAGTGAAGATGAATATTTGATAATTATGATTATTATCATTAAGTGATATGTTTTAAGATGAGTTGTATTATTATAATTGAGTTACTAACTTATTATTTTGTTATGTTCTCAGATAATTCGAAGACTTAGTGATATTAGACTACTGAGTTAAGAGACTGAGAATATCAGGTGAGTGGAATTGTGATCCTCAGTTTAAACTAGTTGTAACAGGTTTGGTTACAACGGGTAAACATAATTGTTGTTAATTATGGATTGTTTAGTTTACTGGATTATTTTTATTGTTGATTTATTATTATTATTCCATGATGACATGACGATTATGCATTATGTGATTCTGGACCGTTAGGCATATATGATTATTCAGAGGTCAACACTGGTTGGGTTTGTTGTTATTGTTTGGCTGGCAGGGTTTCCGATACATATAGTTGATGGATGAATCTATGCTAGTGAAGATAGCTTCAAACTATCAGTAAATCACTGATATAGCCGGCAGTAGTTTAAGGTGTTCTTTGATTGGCTAATCAGGAACCACTGATCCTCTTTGACGTTGTGTGTTTATGTTTATTTGACGTAAGATTTGTTATTGTTAGGTTGATATGTCGGTTACAGTTTCATTCACTTAGCGTTGAGCTAATCCCCCACATTCTAACTCATTGTAGGTCATGGTTTTTGAGTAGTACTGACCGGGCAGGGGATTGACTTGCAAGGAATGTTTGACGACGTGCACTCTGATAATCTTTTTAAATGAATTAAAGTTATGTTTGTAATATATATAACACCCAGTCCTTCGAATATGTTTTGTTATATCCTAAGTTTATAGATGTAATCTTTTGAAACTTCAACACTTAGTGTATGTAAATATATATATGGTAATATATGTTTGGAACGCATGCTTCCGGTGTTTTAAAAAATTAAATAAAATATGGGGTGTTATAATTAATCACCGGGTCTAGTGGTTAATTTTTTTTTTTAACGTCTCATTTCATGTTTTCCATTTTTAATCAAATAAGAAAAAAGTTCGGTGGAACTCGATGGGTCGACGTAACTCAATACCCGTTTGACCCGGATCCGTTTAGACCCATTATCCTAAATGACTCATCTAGACTTAAACCCCATTAGATCTAAACTCATCTAGACATGTGAACCGACCTGATCCGATCATTCATTTCGCCACTGACATAAATATAATTATTATTCCTATAAAATGAAGGTGTAAAAAAGGGTACTTAATGTAGAAATGGATGACAAAAACCTTTACATAGTGTATCGTTGATGTGCTAATATTATTTGAAAATGATTTTGATAGCAACAATTTATAAACGTATGATAATGATTAGGAAGAGTAATAGGCCGTGCTACGCACAACCCTGAGCATTAACAATAATCGGTGAGATATTTGATATTACTAATAACGTAGATATATATAAAAGTTATGAATGAGTAATTGAGTACGGATGTATACATTACTTTTCTTACACGATACTATACCTAGAGTTTGTAATTTGTATTGAAATGTATACTTACCAAAGGGTCTTTAGGTTAGCGGTATCATAGTGACCCTTTCAACCAAGAGGTTGGGGTTCGAGACATGGGAAAGGGACAAATGTATACGTTTATGGATTAAAATAAATTTTTGTGGTATTGGGGTGTGTGGGTACTTGCCTTTCTAAAAAAATACATACAAAACTTATTATAATCCTCTATTTTAATTTTTACACCGTTTGATAATTATAGTAAATGTTGTACGTTAAAAGTCAACAGTTCATTCTAAAGAAATACGAGATGTAACTTGTATTGGTTGTTTGGCTTTAAAATAATTGTTATTATATCTTTGATTTGTAATAAAACTTTTTATCAGATTTAATCTTTCTCTAATTACGAGTTGGCTAAATCTATGGTAGTAAAAAGTATTACTAAATTCTTTTTATGGCAATATGACACTTTCATTAATTCCATCTATAAAAAAAATCAAGTACGTTAAAATTTCTTCAAAATTTTTATCTTAGCAGAATACAAAAGAAGAGTTCAACTAATGAATTAAGATATCTCTATCGAGTACCGACTATTTGAGAAAATGTTAACTTTCTTGATAAAAAATCTTTCTAAAACTAAAATTAACCACAAAATTAATATATATATAAAATAATATGTAATTAGTCTATATGTATATATCAAAATTAATTGTAATTAGTGTTCATGTGGATAAAAAACTAAAATTAAATGCATATATATAATATGTAATGAAGAGCAAGTAATATTTACAAACAATATACACATTAACATTTTAAAAATCAAGACACATGTCATCTTCTAGAATACTTATGTGTCCTAACAAAAATTAGCAATAATAGATAATGTGGCCAGTTTTTGTAATGAAGATTAAGTAATATTTAAATAAACGTACAGAATTAAAATTTTAAAAATCAAGACACATGTCATCTTCGATCTAGAATATTTGTGCGTCCTAACAAGAATTAACAAGAATAGATGATGTGGCAAGTTTTGAGGTAATATGCTTGTTTTTATAGTATAATGATAATTGAAAAAAATGTTAATGTGATATTCATATTATTTAATTTTTATTTTTCTTACTAGAAAATACAATTGTTAATGTAATATCATTATTTAATTTTTAATTTCTTTCTAAATGAATTTCTACATGGCACTTTGTAAATTCATATACCTTTCTTTAAATATGACATGCACACCTAAAAACAAAACAAAAAACTATAAACAGTTAATTACAATTAGCTAGTTGCTAGCATGCGCTATGCGACGGTCATTATGAGACTGTGATAAGTGACAATAATATGAATATATATAAAAGTCTACAAATAGTTGTTGGCCGTGGTCATGAACAATATTGATGATCAATGACCAACATTAGTGATGATTTACTATGAATAATTCATCTTCATTAAATGTTTTTAAGCATTATGTTGATTGTTTTCAGTAATCATAGATGTGTGATATGATATTATTGAACGTGTATTATTTCTCTTTCATATTAATGTAGTCAATAAAAGGATACAACGATACTTTGTGATCTTTAAAATTTTAACTTTGTAATATAAATGGATCGGTTTTACTTTGTCTATCTTCTTATGCGTCGGTTTTAATAAATGGATCCCCCTCAAAAGAATTCAAGATTTCGAAAGGGGTTAGACAAGGCGATCCACTTTCCCCATTTCTATTCATTATTGCAATGGAGGGGCTTAATATTGCAATGAAAACGGCATGCGAGAATGGTAGATTTTGTGGGAAACGCATTGGTAATTCGGGTCCTTCTATTTCTCATTTGTTCTATGCGGATGATGCATTATTTGTGGGAGAAGCAAATGACGAGAACATGAAAAACCTTGCTAGAATTCTTAAATGTTTCAATGCCGCTTCCGGGCTTCAGGTTAATTTTCATAAATCTCGAATCTTCGAGATTGGAGTGGAACTTGAAAGAACTAATACTTGGGCTACACTGCTTGGATGTCTTCCTGGAACGCTACCCTTTAAATATTTGGGTGTTCCAATTGGTGAAAACATGAACCTTAAGAAATCATGGGAGCCTATTGTTAATCGATTTTCGTCTAGATTGTCTGATTGGAAAGCACAACAATTATCTTTTGGTGGGAGACTCACTTTGATCAAATCTGTTTTAAGTAGTCTCCCGCTTTACTACTTCTCGCTTTTCAAAGCTCCGGAATGTATAATTGCTAAGCTTGAACAAATAAGGAGACGTTTTCTATGGGGTAGTACCGAAAACAAAAATAAGATTTGTTGGGTTGCTTGGTCCACGGTTCTTGCCTCCAAAGACAAGGGGGGTCTCGGTGTTGGCTCGTTAAAAGCTCAAAACTTGGCTCTATTGTTGAAGTGGTGGTGGAAACTTAAAGAATATGGTTCTAGTATTTGGAAAGATGTAATTTGTTCAATCCACAATCTTAATGGTAAACCTATGCGTGTGATGGCTGGTAATGGTCGATCTGGTGTGTGGAACAATATCAATTCGATTAGCTCGGATTTGTACAAGATGGGTCTGAATTTTGACAGTCTTTTCTCGATTAAGATTGGAAATGGCAAGAATACTTCATTTTGGAAACATGTTTGGTGTGGTGATACAACTCTACAATCAAGATTCCCAGTTCTATTTTCTATAGAATCTCGTAAAAATTGCTTAATAAGTGAGAGGATTGTGGGCAATGAATTCAAGTGGAAGTGGACAAGAAATCCATGCAGGCAAGTGTATATAAACGACTTTTGTGATCTGTTGCATCAACTTTCTGCGGTTAAGTTGGAGGACCATGCCGATAGGTTGCTTGCTAAGAACGTGGCTGACTATAATTATAAGCTATGTGTTCTAAGGCGTTTGTTTGATGATACGTTAACGTCAAATGGTGTTAATAATATGGTTTGGATTAAATCAGTGCCCCTCAAGATTAATTGTTTTGTGTGGAGGGTTGGGCTACATAGAATTCCGGTTAGCAAAAATCTTGAGGTTAGAGGCATAAACGTGGGTTCATCAAGGTGCAAAATATGTAACCTAGAGGAGGAAGACGTAGATCATGCTCTCATAAGATGTCCTCGTGCTACAAATGCGAGTCGATTGATCTTTAAATGGTGTGGAATTACAATGCCTAACTTCGGTTCGGTGCATGAGATGTTGGACTTTGGAGCTAAGTGGGGGAATACGAAAAAACAGATGAAAACTTTTTTGACTATCATGTATGGGTTGCTTTGGTGTATTTGGAAGGCGAGAAATGAATTGGTCTTCACTAATAAGGAGATGTCCCATACAAGCATTGTGGATGAAATCATATCAAACTCGTTTTTATGGCTTAAGCATAGAAGCAAGTTCTCGTGTTCCTTGGTATCTTGGAATTGTAATCCTTTTTCTTCTTTAAGGTAATTTGTAAGTGTATCATGTTCTTATTTCGCCCCTCTTAGTCACTTGCTAAGTTTGAGGTTTTTAATATTATTTGTCGTTTTCAAAAAAAAACTTTGTAATATAAATGCTACAACGTAATAAGCGTTGCATCTACATTTTCTTTTCATTTTTCAACATGTGTCTACATAAATATATACTCCATAATAATCAAAGTTTAACAAATCAAAAATAGCAATAAAAAATGCGTTCACCGCCGGAATTTACGGGTATGACTTTCGCGATGCTGCATGTAACTAATTGTCCAACAAATATAAACACAACCCAAAATTCCATGACTGAAATGTCATTATTCTTATTCACTTATCACGCTGTATAATAATTTAAATTTAAATTTCAATAATCAATAATAAAATAAATGTTAAAGTTGAATACTAATATCGAATTTTTTTAAAGCCAATTATATAAAATATATAAAAACTAGTAACATATTAGGAATTAGGGGTAAGTACATAAAAATGCAATTATCTATGACCTGACATTCATAGTATGTACTCAACTATTCGGACTTCTATTGTGTGCAAAAAACTAATTATTTCTTTCCATTGTATGTATTTTGGTGACGTGTCAACTTGTAAGGATGACACGTGACACTTTATCTAGATGACACGTGGGAAAAATACCGAAAATTGCATACAATGGAAAGAAATAACTAGTTTCTTACACACAATGAAAACCCGAATAGTTGAGTACACACTATGAATATCAGGTCATAGTTAATTGCATTTTTATGTACTTACCCCCTAGTTATTACAATTACCATAATTGATACATCTTACCTAGACAACTTTTTACCTTGAAATTTATGTAAATTAAATACGGTTTTTATTAATGTATAGCAACTTTTAGTATATATGGTCGTATTGAAATTTGTGTTTCATAGCCATATAGTATAGTAGTCTTCAAATCATCAATGACGATGATGTATAACTTGTTATGTATAAACTTCATTTTTATTAACAACTCTTAAATATAAACATAGAGTTTTAGGCATACAAACTATGTTGAACAAGAAATCCATAAAAGTTACCACCATTGGTGGATTCATGATTTCAAGTAACAAGCAATAGCATTTTTTGTTCTAATATCAAATAAAATCATTTTCTTACTAATAACAAGTTAACATATGGAAGTAATAAAATTTGTAGTTATTGCTTTTTAATTATTTCATATGTAATTTTGATAAACTAAAACTCACTTATTTATTACTTTGTAAACGGATAACATTAAAGGAGGATTATCATTCATACGTTGTTATCTCAATTTGTTTGAACACGCATCACCTATCGATAGTTTAGTTTCTTCAAGTGGCATTACACTCCGTATATCGAATAGACTCGTGACCAAGTGCCAAAGACTACCTACCCATGACTCCTAAATCTAAAGTTATACTTATAAGATACTGGTTCTTGTACGACAAAGGAAAAAAATACGTAAGTGTGAGAAGCCAATTATATTTAGATAATTGGAAAACAATTTATCTCATTTCATAATTTTCACAAATACCCCCTGCCCCAAATTTTACCCATAAGTCATTCTTTTTTTTTTTCTCTCTAAACCCTAGTTCATCTTAAATCCTCCCAAATCTTCTCTCTATCCAAATCCTCCCAAATCTTCTCTCTATCCAAATCGTTAAGTTATATTTTGCGATTTAAAGTACGAATCGATATATATTGTATCTTAATTGTGTTTATCTTCTTCAATGGGCTAAGTAAGTACGTAATTTCACATTTTTAGGGTTTACCATCATTTACGAAATCCACAATTGAAGCTGCTAGTTATTCATTCATCCATTCATTTGTCAATGATGACAGTTGACGTGATTTCGATTCTTGTAGTTGAAGATTCATCTTCTCCAGGTAATGTGGACTTGAGAGGGGTGTGATGGTAATGGGAAGAAGAAGAAGGCCAATGCTATTGAAGAATCAAGCAATGCATGAAGTTGTTTGTTAAATCATGGATATTGTTGGTTGTTGATATTTTGTTCATTTCTGTGAGAGAGAGTAGTGCATTATTGTTTTACGATTTGATTTTGATTTAAAGTTGTGATGCACCTTTTTATCTATTATGATAAACATTAATATATGCTATGATGCACTATTTTTTTACTTTGTAATGCATTATGTTTTTACTCTTTGATGCACTGTTTATTACAATGTGATGTATAATCTTTATGCACATTTTAATCTATTATGAAGAACCTTAATATGTACTATGATGCATCATTTTTTTATACTCTGTAATCATCATGTTTTTACTTTTTGATGCACCGTTTTTACAATGTGATTTACCAGCTTAAAAGTTGATATTAATTACAAAAATGCCACCGTGTCAATTTAATTCGTAGATTAAATCTAATTCTCAAATTGATGGCTGAGATCACTCTTCCGTACCCTTCTCTCCTTTTTTGACTTCTTTCTAGAACCACACCCTACTTATAATTTGCATCATTATTTATTTACACTAGTTTATAAATCAAATTTGAGCAACTTTTAGATTTGATATATTAAACTTTAATCACCATTTTTACAACGGTATGTTTTACTTCACTATAATTTGCATCATCATTATTTATTTACGGAAAAGAAATCAAACGATCTTTATAAACCAAAACACCGCCGGGAAACGTAAATTCAAAACACCGACCAACGTGGATTTTATTTAATATATATATTTTTTAATAAACTGTCTCTTTCTGGCTTTCTGCAACCTTATATATATTCGTATAATACAACTGATTTAGTTTTGTTCGTTTTTAACGTTTTTGTACTTTGTTTAAAAGTCAAATCAGAATCAGAATTTATAATTAATGCAAATCAAAGAATCTACGCTGCACGTTATACGTACGTTCGTTATTTCTAGATTATTTCATGACTTCGTTGAGAATTCAAACCAGCTTACAAATATTAGGTATGGGTCAATGTTTTAAAACCCGGGTTTTTAGTCGACCCGGAAAAATGTTAATTTCTGATCGGACCGGTCGAACCGGTTGGGTCGGAAGGTCGGACCGGATTTAATAATAGTATACAGTAGTAGTATTTAGTGATTTTTTTTTATTTTTTATAATTATAATTATAATTATTAATTATATCATGTATAATAATTATAATCCATAGAGTAATAAAGAGTGATAACACATCGATTCCCTTGTTATTCTTGGTATACACATCAATATAATAATTATATAATCCATAGAGTCATAAATGATGATGAAACATTAGTCAAAAATTCCCTCATTACTCTCATTATTCTTGAAATACACAATTAGTCAATATAACCTAATTATAAATGATTAAATATACATAGAAATTGTAAAAAAATAAAATGAAACCGGGTCAATGCGCCGGTCCGGGTTCCAGTCCAACCCGGTCCGACCGGCCGGGTCAACCGGGTCGTTGACTAGTCAACATATTGAAAAACCCGGGTTTTTTTGGCCCGGAATCTCTAAAAATGCGGTTCGACCGGTCCGACCAGACCGGTCGAACCGGGTCTTAAAACATTGGTATGGATACCGGTGATTCGACTCGTGACTTGGAATATTAATTTTTAACTCGCGACTCGAATCGACTTGTAAGAGTCATAATTTTACAATAACTATATATAGAGTAATGTTATATAGAGCTAATTACACACACTTAAAAACAGATCTACTTTTTTATTGGTTGAATTATTAGTCTCTTCTATTATCATCCAATCAAATTTTTACATCTACCAATCATATTTTAGGTCTATAATTAGGCCTGCAATTTTAGGTCAACTAATCATTTTCCATATACATATTTATATCTATATGTATATTATTGTTAAGTTTTATATTCTTATTGTTGGGACATGTTAGTGTGACAACAGATCTAGCTTGTAATAGTACTAGGGATTATTGTAATCAAGTTTGTAAATTGATTTTGAATTGTAATGAAAATATTGGTTGGTAAACATTTTAGAGTTAAATGTTAAATGCTGAAAATTGTTGACCAAGTTTGACTGGACACCTGCGGTGCGAACCGAGTTGGGTTCGCAGGGCAGATGTGCGAAGCGATTCGACTGGACTCACTGGGCCAAGCTGGGCTGCGAACAGAGTCAGTTCGCAGAGCCCATCAGCTGCAAGCTGAGTCGAATATATATACAAAATTAGGTTTAAACCTAATTAACTTTTGTCATAATACCCATACGAATTTCCTGTGTTTCCAGAGTAATTCTAAGCATTCTAAGAGCTAGGTATTGATAGATTAACATTGGTTTTAATCAATACAAAGCTAAATAGTAATTGATTTCACTAATACTTGTGAAACAAACCATTTACAATCCGTAAACTAGTATTAAGGGATTCCGCACCTTAATACCTAAAGATAACCTCGTTATCGAACCTAATACATACGAACTTATAATTGGTATCAGAGCCTACGGCTAGATACGCGTAGGTTCGAGGTTATTCGGGTAATAACGGTTGATTTAGGGTTGTTTGTACGTGATTCTTTGCGTAAAAATGATCAAAATCAGTCTCTAGAAGTTTTCAGGTTAGTTTACATCCGAAATCTTAGTATTTGGACGTTCAAAAGCCTAAAATTTTCGTTTTTAGGGTTTTCAGCCGATTCCGCGAACTGAGTTGCGAAGCGAACCGAGTCTGCGAACTGAACTGAGATTCTGCGAACTGAGTCTGTCCTGCGAACCGAGTTTGCTTTGCGAACTGAGTTTGACCTGCGAACTGAGTTCTCCTCTGCGAACTGAGTTCAACCTGCAAACTGAGTTCTGATCTGCGAACTGAGTTTGTCCTGCGAGTTGAGTTTCTGCGAACTGAACTTACTGATTTTTTTTTAAATCTTTGGGATTTGCAAAAATGTCTGACATAAGTAAGATGATTGAGATGGAACACGAGGTTGGAAAGTCTAATGTTCCACCTAAATTGCTCCGACTTGAAGACTACTATGGATGGAAAGACATATTGAATTACACTGTCGGTTCCTTAACTTGTCAATGTGGATGTGCATCAAGAACGGGTATACTGCACCTACTACTAAAGTTAGTAATAAAATTGTGGCCCTTGCCTATAATCAGATGAGTGATCATGAAAAGAAAGATTATGAAATTGAAAATAAAGCTCACTCTTCAATTAAAATGAGTCTTCCAAAAGAGATCAACCATCAGTTGAAGTCTTTTCATACGTCTAAACAACTATGGGAAGCTCTAGAGAAAAGATGTGATGGAAGTCCCCAGGTTAAGGCAGGTAAGTGTAATCTGTTGAAGAAACAATTCATAGTCTTTAAAGTTATGAAAGGTGAAGATGTTGATGCATACACCACCAGATACTACAATCTATTAAGTGAGTTAGATGACCATGGCATTACCTATTCTAATACGGAGAAGACTGACACGTTTATTGAGGGTCTTCCTTCGAAATGAGAAATGTATGGAGTTATGCTCAAGGATAACGATGAACGTTATGCTGCTATGTCATTAGAGCAGGCTATTGATAAGCTCCGCGGATATGATTTCACAAAGAAATCGAGAGATACTGATTCTGATCAGGTACAGGATCCTGGGCTTTATCATGGAAAATCTACTATCTCTAATAGTTCGTCCAGTTCGACCACAACTTTAGGTTGGTGATACTGGAGAAACTGGTGAAATGATATCTGAAGACTTATGTTTTATAAGTTCATCTGGAGGTGAAGCAAAGAGCAAGACAACTGGGAAGTCAACTCAAGAGCATCACAAAATGCCCATGAGTGTGAAATCCGCTGAACAACAACTATCAGTTCTTGCTTCATTCGTTGCTTCATACAAAAACTACATCTAGGGTAAGATCAATGATCCAACTACTTTTGATGAGGATTATGATCAGGTCGACCCAGACGACTTAGAAGAAATGGATCTCCAGTGGCAACTTGCTATGGTGTCAAGGAGAGTTAAAAATTTCTTGAAGCGTACTGGTAGAAAACTGGTGGGAAATAAAATTGGGTTTGACAAGTTCAAAGTGAAATGTTTTAACTGTCAAAGTTATGGACATTTTGCTAGGGAATGTCAAAGACCCAAAATTGAGAAAACAACAAATCTTGAAAAATCAAGTGCTACTCTGTCTTCTAAAGCCTTGGTTGTTCAACAACTGGATGGTTCTTATGACTGGAAAGCTCTAACTGAGGAAGCTCTTATAGCTGAAATTGAAGATCCAGTTAAGAATGATGAAACACCATCTTACATGCCTACTGCTGAGGATTATCAAATGAAAATTCCTGAAATGAAGATTCCAGCAGCTGAAGATGATGTGTTAGACTTGGGATCAACTGAAGTTATTTGTCCAGAAGACTTTGTGGCATAAATGGCTGAACTCCAAACTGATAAGAAATGGGCATGTCTTGATGTTCCTACACTTATAGATGTATGTCAATTAGTGACTAGTTTACAAGCCCAAATTAATGTATTTGTTGATTCACATAAGGCTTTATCATCTGAACCAGAAGTGGCTAAAATTGACGTACGTAGGTTAAGTGAGGACAAACTAGACCTTAAGAAGTAGATTAAGTCCTATATGGCAGATAAGACCTTACTTAGAAACACGATTAATGAACAATCTGTGACTATTGATGGTCTTTATTTGAACTTAAAAGACTTAAATCAAGGTGTAGCTGAAAAAGACAAAGAATTAGCTGAATCTAAGGTTAAGTTAGTTGAGCTTAATCGTAAGTTTGAAAGTTATAGAACATCTTCTTTGACTATGGACTCTATAATTGATGCTCAACGTAGTGTAAAGGACAAGACTGGCTTAGGCTATTGTGATGTTCCTCCACCTTTTAACGCTAATTACACTACTACTAATGTTGACCTAGAGATGATTGATGCTACTGCTAATTCTGATGTTCAAATACCCAAAGAATATGAAACTTCTAAGATACAGAAGGATGTTCTTAAAGAACAATGATCTAATATTGGTAAGATATCAGGTTCCACCAATGTACAATTTATCTCGGGTGGGATGCTAAATGATACCAAAATAGATGATAAGGTTATTAAAGAACAAATTGATGCACCTTTAGTGTCTAAGACTCAGATTGAGAATAAGGCAAAAGACGTTAAGTCACGGAAGCAGATGTCTTGCTTTATGTGCCACCAAAAGGGGCATGTAGCTTCTTGTTGTCCCAATAAGAAGTTGAAAGCTGTACATAAGCCCGTGAATAACGAAAAACCAAAAGTTGTAGATAGGTCTAGTGCTAAACCGGGGTTGGGAATTAAACCTGTGACTAAACCTGTAAATATGTTGAAGAGAGACAGTACAAATAGTGTCTCACCTCCTAAACCTAAGAGATCTTATACTCAAAGTGATAATATTTTTAATAAACCAATAGATAAGACACCTTTGAGGTTTAGGACTCCTAGTAGAAACCATAGTCAGTTTGAAAACGGTTCTACCTCACGTGCACATGAGTATAGTAATATGTAGGAGGTCTTCTACTCACTCTCCTCATAGGCATAAGACTACTAATCATCAACAAGCTCAACCTCCTATAAAAGTGACCAAGACTCCCGATGGGAATAGTTATGGTTACTTTAAGGAATTTCAGATTGTTGATGATAAGGGACAACCCAAGATCTTAATGGCTTGGGTCCCTCTTGAAAACTAATTGTGTACAACTTGTCATGTGTAGGAGCAGACTGTGAACAAAGATTGTTGATGGTATGTAGACAGTGAATGCTCGAGACACATGACAGGAGAAAGAAGTCTACTGATGGACTTCAAAGGTGGTTTGAAACAACGAGTAAACTTCGTCGGTGATAAAGGAGGAGTAATTACGGAAAAAGGAAAAGTTTCAAATGGAACTTTGACTGTTGAAGATGTGAATTATGTTGAAGAACTAACTCACAACTTAGTGAGTGTTTCCCAAGTCTGCGATAAAGGTCATCCAGTTCATTTCAATGAAAAGGAAGCCTTAGTCCAGAAGTCGGGATTTGTTATTCCCGAAGATTGGATATTAATGAGGGCACAAAGGAAGAAGGACATCTATGCTATCAACATGGGTGATCCGGTTACTTCAATGGAGTCTACATGTTTATTATCCAAGGCTTCAGAAGCTGATTCTATTCTATGGCATAGGAGAATGGCACACTTGAACTTTCGGAAAATGAATTACATAACCAAAAATGGTTTAGTTCTGGGTGTGCCACAGAAACGTTTTAAGTTTGAAGACACGTGTGTTTCTTGCTTGAAAGGAAAACAACATAAGAAACCACACAAGTCTAAAACCGAAAACTCTATCTCCTCGCCATTTGAATTGCTACATATGGATCTCTTTGGCCCAATAAGCAAGAGAAGCATGGGTGACAAATGGTACTGCCTAGTTGTTACAGATGATTTCTCTAGATTCTCATGGGTATTCATTTTGAAATCTAAGGCTGAAACTCCAGGAATGCTTATGGAGTTCTTAGATTTAGTAGAAAATGTCTATAAAACAAGAGTTAAGAGGATTCGTAGTGACAATGGTACAAAGTTCAAAAATACTACGTTGAATGTTTATTGCTTAAGTAAAGGAATTCAATATCAATTCAGTGCACCATATGAGCCACATCAAAATGGTGTTGCTGAGAGGAATAATAGAACTCTAATTGAGGCAACTAGAACCATGCTTGCTGATTCAGGGCTTCCGGTCATCTTTTGGGCAGAAGCGGTGAATACAGCATGTCATGTTCTGAATAGGGTTTTGATTGTTAAGAAGCATAACAAGACTTGTTATGAACTTCTGAACAAAAAGAAACCTAATTTGAAGGGATTTGAGCCCTTTGGTGTATCATGCACCTTATTGAAGACTAGTAATCAACCTAAGTTTGGGGAAAAGGCTGACGAAGGATATTTCCTAGGTTATATTCCTAATTCACCAAACAAGAAGGTTTTTAATAAAGTCACTGGTCGTGTGGAAACTATCTATAACATTGAAGTTACCAGTCATACTCATGACAAACACAAGGGATTAGATTGACATTTTGATTATTCAGATCTATTTAAGTCATTTAAAGTCCCTATAAATGACTATGTGGTTAATTCGGAAATCCCAGAACATTTATTGTACGGTGATGGGGACAATGGCCCTACACATACATCGAATGCTTCGTCATATGGGACGTCTGCAAATAAACCATCTACTAGTGCTTCAAAAGAGCCCTTAGTGGAAAAACCTCAAGAGTAAGACAAGTTGTCGGAAGTTACTCAAAGGGTATTAGATAATATCTTTACCCCTACAAGGGAATTGAGAGAAAGAATAACTTCTAATGAGATGTACAGTACCGATGAGGATATGCCACCACTGGAGGAGATTGGCACCAATTTGAATGATGAGATACTTGTTGAACCAGTAACTGTGACTCGAACAAGTAAGAATCATCCTGTGGAAAATATCATTTGTGATCAAGACATTCCAATGTTAACCCGGAGTCAAGCTAAAGCTAGTACTTCTGAATACACTAGCTTATATGTGTCAATCAAAGAAACTGGGATCACTAATAAATGTCTTTATGCATGCTATATCTCACAAGTTGAACCAAAAAACATTCAAATGACGCTAAAGGAAAGCTCGTGGGTAGAAGCTATGCAAGAAGAATTGACTCAGTTTAAAAAGCTACAACTTGCTAGTAATACCTAATCGATGCCTTATGAACAAGGTTTAATAGTTTAATTACTTCAAAACATGATCGATCATCGTTTAGGTGTTTAAAAATTCAAATCAAACGCCCCTGCGAAGCGAGATTTAACTCGGATCGCAGTACGCTCCTGCGAAGTAAGTTCAACTCGTTGAACTAAAATCGCAGACCATTCCTGCGAAGCGATTTCAACTTTGAACTCGGATCGCAGCTTTGCTATGCGAAGCGAATCCAATTATTTGACCAACGGTGACCTGCGAAGCGAAACTCGACTCGCGGTCGCATATGCGAATCGAGTTAATACATTTGACCTGCGTTGACCATCCTTGACTGTTGCGAGGTGAACTCAATTCTTTGTCGCATCTTGCGAAGCGACCTGAGCTCCTTGACTTATGTTGACCGAAGCGGGCTGAGACTCTACTCGCAGCCACTACTTGCGAAACGAGTTGAGCCAGTTGACTTTTGTTGACCTAGAAAATAAAATTAAAATTTTGATCTTTTAACTTGATTTGTGAACTGGATGTTTGATTTATTTGATATTTAGTTTGCATAATCATTGTTTTAAACTTGTTTTCAATTTGAGAACCTTAAGGTTACAAATAATTTACATGTTATCTTTTAAATACACGTTTAGTCTTATAAAATTTTGTTAATAAGTTATATATGTGTAACACTTTAGAACTTTGAGTTATTTCATATCGAAAGTCTTCCGACTCATAGCGTAGTCGAGCGGCGTATCCCGATTGTTGTCGGCGGTATGATAACTTAAATGTTGCTTGCAACTAACGAACTTTATATAATTTAAAGAATATAATTGAAAAGTTAAGTATTCTTATTCGTTTAGTTACATTTTCGTAAATTAAGCTATTAGTTAATAGTAGACTTAGACGTTTGATGATCTTTTGATCATAATACGTTGAAGTTTAAATTAACTAATATTCGTTAGGTTAAACTAACTGCCGTCTGTGTAATTTCTAATCACAGATATGGCTGCTAGAACTTTTGCGTCAGGTCACAATATACTGGTGAACTTGGACATTAATGAGCGAGGTGCTGAGCGCTTTACTCAGATATTGACTTATCAGGCACGATCGAGGATTCGATATGCTATTACCGAGTCTCCGCCATTAGCTCAGAGTCTGCTGAATCAGTTCTGGGAAAATATTCAGTACGATGTTGCGGTTAACCCTCCGGTTATTCGTACAAGGGTTAATCAACACCCTGATATATTCTCTGCTGATGATCTTAGACAGATTTTGAGACTAGGTACAGTCGAGCAGGAAGCTGGACCTTCTGTCTATTCTATTGAGTTCATTGAGGGTGCGTTAGGCAGAATTGGTTATTCTGGTCCTAAGAGAGGCCGATAGTTCATCAAGGCTTTTGTGCTAGGATAGTGGAGATTCTTGTTCCACATTATTGTTACGATTTTTGGCAACAAGAAGGGAGGCTATGATGAGCTGAACCCTGAGCTTTTATTTGGTTTACTGTCCCTGGTTTATAACAAACCATACCGTTTTTCTTCTTTTTTTTAGCTCCTTGATAGATCGAAGTTTTTAATCTATCCTTGATTCTGCATGTTGATTATACGTCACCGTATTCCTGACCTACCAGATTTTGAGCCTGACTTGAATGTCGACAGGATTGGCTTGAGAACTTACAACGCTTGTTTTCTCAATTCTTCCAAGCGTCCTGATCATATCAAGCCGGAAGCTTGTGATCTGTTTAGGTACATTCTGGATGAGCACCATGTTGCTTCGGCCAATAATTGTTGGATGGATGCAGGAGCTCAATCTCCAGCTCAAGCACAACCACAACCTCAACCTGCAGCTGAGCCTCAGGATCTGATTGAGGATGTTTTGATTCAGGCTGGTCAGCAGGAACAACATGTAGTTCCTGAGATTGCAGCTCAGGTAGTGCAGGATGCCAGGATGTACTGGGACATCAAGATGATGTTAATGACCTAGTACTTCAAGCAATTGAGGATTATTAACCTTAGGTACTTAATTTTGTACTTAAATATAATTATATTGAAACTTAGATGATAGAGATTAATATCTAATCATAAAAGTTTAAATCTACTTCATCATAGGAGGATGCTGGCCCAGAGGAGATTAGACCTGAGGGCAATTTGAGGCACACTGGACCGGATGTCGGGACATCTGGTAGTTTGGGTAAAGAGGGTGCCACGGCATCTGATTCTGATGATGAGGAAACTGTTGATGATACTGATCCTCGAACCAGGTTTCCTATGGGTATTTCTCCGGGTATGATCAAGAAAGGATCAAGGATATTCATGGATTCAGCCAACAAGGGCAAGAATAAAGCTGATCAGAAGGATCCTGATTATCTTTTGATCGATGAGGATTCAGAGGATGATGAGGATACACCTCTCGTGACATCACGCAGAAAGCGTATACGCTATGCTACTACCCAATTAACAATTGGGTATTTGTCTCGTCCAGGTAACTTTTTATATTTAGGATTACTTGTAGTATGTTGTATATTCTACTCTAGAGACTGAGATAGATATTTTCTATAACAGTTGCTAGGGAAAGAAAGCCTGCTCAGGCTAAACCTAGGAGGCAACGATTGAATTCTTCTGTGTCTGAAACCTCAGAGAAGGTTAGAGATACATATTATGTTAATATTGCTTACTTAATCAGTGATTGGGACAGATTATTCTATGAAGTTTACTGATGTAAGTTATTTTTAGGTGCCTGCTACTACTACTCCTACTTCTCTGTTTCCGACTAACAAGGATAGTCGTGTTGCTACGGGCTTGCTGAGTAATGCATTTGAACAACTAGTTCAAACACATGTACGATCTGCATCTGCACAGCCTGTTGCTCAGCCTGCATAGCCACCGGTGAAAGCTTCTGAACAGGTTTCCAGTTTGGAATCTCACGTTCAAAATCTTGAAGCTCAGCATGTGACCCTTGCCAAAGCATTTACGACTCAGGGTCAAGCTTACAATGACCTGTTGAAAGCACACAAGATGTTTTTTAGAGATGCTGAGGATAACCAGAGAAAGCTTGATCGTCTTGAGAGATTAGTTTTGAATCTATACAAGGACAAGCCGTCTCAGGGGGAGATCCTGGCATACCATGAGTCATGCAAGGAGGATGAGCTGAGGAAGAAGCAAAGAGATGACAGAGATGATGATCCCAATGCACAGAAAGATAGTTAGCCGGCTGGTCCTTCAAAGACTAGTGAGCAAGCTACGATTCAGAGGGAGTCTGAGTCTGTTGGTGCTGGTGTTGGTGCAAGTGGAAATGGAGCTGGTGAGAAGTAGTTATGTTTTCTATTTGAAACTGATATACTTTGGTAATCTTAGATTAATTGTAATATTATTTATAATCTTTGAAAGATTAATGTTTTGTAAGTATATAAGTTAAGTTGATATAAGATTTAGACTTGTGATTTTACATATAACAAGTGAAAATTATATAAGATTAATTATATAAGATTTAGATTTAAGATGTTTTATAACAAGTTTAAATTATATAAGATTAATAATTAGTTGTGATTATATGATTGAGATAAATAAGGGAAATACTTAGATTGATTCAGGGTAATCAATGAAAAGATTTATATTATATTATCTAATTCGTGTTATTTAAAATGATTACAGAAGACAATGTTGAAAGTGATTCTGATATTGAGATTATCGATGAGGTTGAAGTAGAAGTTGATTATGATCTAGAGGAAGGTGAATTTGTACCTCCTGAAGATTGGACTTCTATTACTGATATTGGGTTAGTTGAAGGTGTTGATCTTGATATAATATGTAGTTGCCTTCATATAAATAAGAAAGAGGAAAGGTTTAAAGTGATTAATTATTTGTTACGTAACGATGAAAATCAATTACCAATTGTGAACAAAAATAAGGGGCTAAATGAGAACTTTGAAGCGTTGGACTTTAAAGTATAACGTGTTTATAAATGAATAATGATCGAATAAGTTTATTATTATTATTATTATTATTATTATTATTATTATTATTATTATTTATTTTAAGACTACCAAAATTTGCGGGTTGACTTTAGGATATGTCTTATATGGATGTGTTTAATGGATCTAATAAGTGTACGTTTTGGTGTTGGTGTACGGTACATCGGTTTGTACTGTTTTAATTTTAAATGAAAAATATTTTAAGGATTTGAATTGTGATAAATTTTGGATTGATGAATCCAAATTAATAAATTAATTAATAGGGATAATATTGTGTATGATTACGATGTCACTTTGTTATTTGTATTGATATTCAATAATACTATATTATTTAAAATCGTACGGATATGTTTTTTCAAATAAGTAAATTTACCGGTTTAGCAGGTAAATAATATTTTGTACTACTCTTTGCAGTGCATTAGTGATTTTCGTCCATCGAAGTTACTCTCTGTAATTTAAACCAACAACCCGTAATGTATTAATTTATCTTTTTAACTTTGACGAAAAATGACAAAACATGACAACTCAAATGCAAACTCTATTGACCCGAATAACGTTAACACAACTATAGAAGATTAAATGGTAAATTATTTTAGGGTTGTACATTGAGATATAGAGAAACGAGTGGCAAAAGAATAAATTCATTAATTAATTATTGATAATATTGTGCATGATATCACTTCCTTCTTTTGTATTTGTATTATTCTTTAACAATAATACTATGTTGAGACATCGGTCGCTAACCAACTCAATTCAATGATGTTAGAAATGATTAAGTCAAAGCTCCTGTTGCTGAAGTATGTGCCCGCTCGTCTTATCCAAATCTTTGAATGGATAATTTGCTGAAATGGATTAGCTCAACTATGTGTGTCGCTGTTCAAGTACCTGAAAACGAGAGCTTTACATCCATATATGAATAAAGGCAAAAGTCATTGCGCCAAAAAAATAAAGTTACTTAAATTAAAACAAATCAAATAACTCTAAAAGAGCGTGTTAGCTCGCAGTGACTGAGGAGGTTTAGTGATTCTTCGGTGACTAAATAAAGAATAAAGTTTCTGCACAAGTACTAGTCGCTCCTCATAAATATGTCAGCATGTGTTCCTTGTACAACAAATATCTACCAGATGACGTGTCAGCAAGTTATTGGATTGAAAGATAAAAGAGATATTTGCGATAACAGAATCAAGGCACACAAAATGTTTGTTAGCTGAAATTCAAGGAGATCGGAGCAAATTAAGCAGCGACATGTGTCATTCTAAGATCCTATTTTGTAGGATATATTTACGGATCATTTATAGGCTATATATAATGCATAGTATTGTACTTAGAAACTTGTCGTTTTTGTGTTAATCACCTATACGCTAGTGAGTAGTCTATCTAAACACGATTAACGAGTAGTTAGTTGAACAGTGCACATTCTTTGTCAAATACTGTTCACTCAATTGTAATAGATTAGCTTTAATGACTAATTTGATTTAGCATTTGCTAAATCATTCTGTAATCATCACTTGGTGTAATTTTTAATCCAATAAATTTACCTTCAGCTACTAATACTTCATTATTAATCTGTTACATTTGATTGCTATACTATGTTTCTACATAATCTGTGTTTCAATTAAAACTTGCTCAAAATAACTAAGTTAAAATTATATAAATGGTTTTTAGTTATATTCAACATACAATTACACTTTACATATTGTGATTCCAGTTCACTAACAAATAATAGTAGATCAGGGAAAAACATACTATATACTATATTATATACTAAAACTTTAAATTAGTAAATTAAAAACTTCAACTGTTAGCTTTAAGATTTTATATATTGTAATTTGGTATAGTTTTTTTTTTCATGTTCAAATTTGCGTCGTATATTCAATAAATATTTTTTTTATTTCGTCAAAGTTACATACATGAGCATAACCGAAACTCGTGAATAAATATGAAAAACCGATTGGTAATACTAATTGGGTACCCAATGGGTATTGGGTCGGGTATCAGTACGGATATTACATACACTAAAACCCGTCGGAAACCGATCCGTTAGCATTCATAATTCTAGCATTGTAAATTAGAAATTAATAAAAGGATTTAAAAAAGGCGGTAGTATGGGTATAAATACACTAAAATCTGTCGTAATCCGACCTGTTAGCATCCATGATCCAAAATTCGTAAATTAGAAATTGATAAAATGATTCAAAATAGTAGGTCGTGTAAGAATTTAAATCTCTGGGCAATGGAATAAAGTTATGCATTTTTTGAGATTTAAAATAACTTATTGCGGTTTTTTCATAAAAAATCAATAAATAAGATTGTAGAAAGAGTTTGAATTATAGAAGTAATAATAAATGATAAATTATTTGGAGGATTATATACAGTTAAAGAAAAAATGGAGGATTTATATTGTAAATATTGAAGGGTAAATAAGTCTTTTAGTCACATAATAATGAGTTTAATGATATCATGAAATAAATTATGGGTTAGATCATCTTAATTGTCGATCTCTATCTAATGATCCTTATTTTCTCAAGATTTTTCTTTTAATATATATGACGTGTAATATATATACACGTGCGAACTAAGTTACATCATCCATGTACGTTAACTATTATTAATTATGGATTTTAGCATATAAAGCAAAACGTAAGATACAATTCAAATGATTCGAGTATATATATATAGCGAATGTGTTTATGAATTGCGTTAGTAGATCAAAGAACTTGTGACCAAAAGACTGTTCAAATGTTCACTGTCTGAATTGGACGACTTAACTTAATTATCAGTGAAGCATGACTATCTTGTCAAATCAGTTACTTTGATATTTTTATTTTAATTATGATAAGATACATTCTGCTATATTGTTTGATAAAATTCATATATAATTTTCATTCTTCGTAAATTTGTTTGTTTATACTTGTTACAACAGTGAGAAATCATTCGAACAGTTACTCAAAAAATGTAACTTATATTCAAGAAGTTAGTAAGGATTTTTTGGGATATAATTTTCAAGAAGAATGTGAGTTATATTCAAGAAAATCGCTAATGCTATAAGATTATTATTATATATTCAAGAACTTTAACATGCGCTTATTTTTAAATATATATCCATATGATATTGTCATAGTATAAGCAAAAAACAAAAGAAAAAAACTTAATATTTTGAGATTAGAAGTTTATATTGATTTTTCATTACACTTCTATTGCCAATCATGCGACGCGATCAACCTTTCTTTTATCATAAATATTATCAATAAGAGCGTTATCATTCTTTGTCTAAGAGGTTTCACCCTTTTTTGATTTTTTAATTTAAAGAGCAGACTTGGGAACAAAGCTAACTAAAGAAGATACATGCTCAAGAATATATATGGAGGGGGGTTAGCGGGTTTGGATGCTTTTTAGGTACAATTTTTTTATTTCGCGGGTATAGGTATGGTGATGTGTTTTGGTAATAGTCGTCCAACTACCGGTAGCCGTATCCATAGCCGTTTACCCTCATAATTCTTATTATTAATTTGAGATTTATATACTATATGTATAATCCTTTTTAAATACAACAAGATATAATGTACATACCAACTATGAACACTATGCCATACGCTTTTATATTTGAATTTTCACGATTATTACATTTAAATATCGTATAATATGTACACATGGAATTCTTCTTTATCTTGAACATACCGAAATTTTGAATGAATTAAATAGTTAAATAGTTAGCTTTAAGATTTGAAATATTAAATATACTATAGTTTATGGTGTCTTGGTATTTTTTTGTCGTGTTTTAAATTTGTGTAGTGTTTTCAAAAACTAAACATTTTTATGTTCGGCCAAATTTACTAAAACACCCCTCTTTCAGTACAATAATATTCTATTATTTTAATCGGAAGCGCATATTATAAAATACAGTTCATTACTATATATTAAATAATGTACATAAACAGTTTACATATTCAGATCACTTCAAATTAAAACTGTTTAACAATTACTTAAAACGGGTATTATATTTTACAAAACAAGGTTTATACAAAACCATATCAGAGTCGCAAGTCGTCAAACTTTCCCTGCCGAAGCATCCACTTCCTGAATACCCACATAGTAAACAAATCTGCAGGAAGTAATATGAGGGATTAGCACAAAGCTAAGTGAATAGATTTATCACACACAATTCAACTTAGCTTAACCATGAGTTTACACCAATTAATCGTAAACACACATATTTCAATGAGGATCGGTGGCTCTTGGGATGTGACACCCGACGATTTAGGGTTACTGATTAACCCTCTAGAAACCCTAATTCCGTGTGTTTAGTTTAGTTTTAGGCTAAATACTTGTAATTACTTGTAACTACTTGTATATTTTATGTGAATATACACCTCCGTAATTAATTGTAATTACGCTTACGCAATTTGGTAAAATTGTGCAAAACAACCGGACGGAGTCCGACATAATATACGACGTTGGTGAAAACTTTTTCTATAAATAACTTAAATCTATTTATAAAAGTTATTTATCATATATTATTATTTTAATATAATAATACCCGAAAAACCTAGACGTTTCGATTAAAACGTCTCAAACGCAACAGAAACGCGCGGAACGCGCCCGACAATCGAACGAAAGTCAAAATATATTTTAATAATTTAAAATATATTATTTTGTATGAAATTATTATTGAAAACATCGTATAATAGTTGTCAAAGAAAAACGTCTATTTAAAACGTTACGCGATTAAACCTCCGTAAAATGTGCACGCAAATCGAGACCGACAACTTAACGAAACATTTTTATAAATGTTTTTCACGTATTTAGAATAAATACTTCAAGTGAAAATGACGAAATTTAAATCGTTACTTAAAAACGCGTATTAAACGTTTAACGTATATATAAACGTCTAAACAATCGGGTAAACGAACGGGAAACATAACAAATTTAATGGTAAATAAGAAAATGACTAAAATACCCTTTGTGGGCCCCCTTGGTCGTTCTCCCCTCTCTCCCCCTCCATGTGATCACCACCCTAATGAACCAATCAAAAACTCCATGCAAAATGGAATGATTACACCCCTTTTTCCCATACATGCAATGCTTCTTTTCTTTTTCTCATTTACACTTCACAAAAAATCACTCAAATCCTCTCTAATTTCTGGAACACCACAGCCCCAGAATCCACCTCTATCACCACCATCTTCCACCACAAAATCGTCATCCATTGACCAAGCAAGAAGAAGGAACCAAGAACAAGATCACCACCTTCATCATCTTCATCCTTTGTTCTTCATCATTCTTGGTGAGAATCACTAACTCCCTCACTTATTTTACTTTAATACTACTGATCTACATGTTATAAAGCTCATCTAACAAGATTATGTCCAAATATAAACTTAAAATACGTTTTTATAAATTTATACACAAAGAATACACAATCTGTCCAGAAAATCACAGCACACTAAAAACGCCATATCTTGAGTTCTAGGAAGAGTTATAAGATGCATTTTTTTTTGAAATTTGCGTATTGAAAAGATCTACAACTTTTGTGTTTTACACTTTTTCCAGAAACTTACGCGTTTTTCTCTATTGGACGATTTGTGAGACTGACCTAGGTAAAATCAGAATCTAGACTATGCATGACTAATTATTTTGCTTCTCTATGATTATGGGACTTAAAACTCTTGGAAAACATAAGTTAGACACTACACACATAGTATATCAGTTGATAAAAATTGTGAAACTTGACTTGGACCAGAAATTGGTAAAACACTTGGTGAAATAACCGACAAAAAGTCAAAAATGTGAAATCTTGAAGATTTAGGAATTTTATAAAAACCGACACTTTTGGTGAACTCCGGCATGAACCGACATCATATTTAGACCCTATAAACTGATATTTGGGTTGGGTGAAAGTTTTGGGTCAAACCGAGTAAGTTTGACCAAGTCAACAAAAGTGGTTCGTTTTCGAAAGACTTACTATATTTGGAAAATGGTAATAAAAAAAATGGGTTTGGATGACTTAATTAACATACTAAATCAAATGGTGTAGTGTCTAACACATATCTACGTTTATTTTTTGCAACCAAATAGTTACAACTAAATCAAATGGTGAGTTCTAAATCCACTCACCGATACCTCCGACGTCTCCACACTCAGCGTTCTTATATCACTGAGTCTTAGGTTGATCTGAAACAGAAATTCAAATATAAGTTAGAAATTCGTTCCATAATCATCATTAGAGCATATTTATCAAATCAGGTAATCCCTGAAGTCTAGTCAAACAAAAGTTCATTCAAAATGAAATTAGAAAATCCCGAAATGACGTTTAAAAACTGAAAAATGCCATTTTCGGGCCCTAGATGACCCCGAATGGCCAAAAACTGCCTAGACTCTTAGAATAGAGCCGGGATCATTAGGTCGTGTCCGAGTGACCATGCGAATTTCAATCCAATCCGAGTTAGTGAAAATGTCACCTGTCCGTTACCCCGAAAAGTCTTACGCATTTTCAAAATTTGCGAAATAAAAAGTTTTAAAAAAACTCGGTTCGCAGTTATCTCAACTCGCAAAGTCAACTCCATTCGCAGAAACTCGGTTCGCAAAGCAAAACTCAACTCGCTTCGTAGAAACTCGGTCCGCACCGCAGTTTCAACTCGCATTGCTAATTATCTCATTTCGCAGGAAATTTCAGCTCGCTTCGCAGAACTTGGTTCGCAAAGCAAAACTCAACTCGCTTCGCAGTATCTCAGTTCGCTTCGCAACATGAGCTCAGTTCGCAGGACGAACTGGGTTCTGTGAAACTTCTTTCGCTATTGAAGCCATGCCTGAGCTGTCAGCTTGGAATTCTATGAAAGAGTCTCGGGAGCCAGGATGCATGCCAGTTTCATTTCGCTGTTCTTACGAGATTTTCGAACCAAAACTCACCAACACTTCAAAAAACTCAATTCTATGTTTTCTAATACCTTAAGTGACATCAAACAACACCTATTAACACCAAATAACAACATAACAAGCATTAATTTGATTCACCCACTCAAAATCAAACTCACTTTTTAAAGGAAAATAAAAGGATTGATAAGTTGATGAAGATTAGAATGTGGATGATGATAATTCTGATGTTTTGAATTCGAAATCATAGCAGAAGCACTAGCTTGAATCTAATTTGTTTATGGTTTCTTTGAACTTGTGAGTTTTCAAATGAAAATAAAGAAGAAGAAGACTTGGAAACTTAAGGATACTAAGGTCGGTTTAACAACCGACTTCACATATAAGATGGTATAATTTTTATACCCGTCCTAAATCTATTGTATGGAACCTAAAAACCATTTGCGAGAAATAGTATTTTGTTTTACCGTCATCTATATCAATTTAAAACAAGTAATAGTTTACTATTCACAATTAGTTCTAAGACTTATTTACTTAAGTTTCGCAAGTAAAATACTCCCTCCGTCCCAATTTTATTGTCCTCCGACAAAAAACACACAGTTTAAGAAAAACATCACCATCTCTCTTACTTTTTGGTAACAAGACAATTTTACCCTTTACTTTTTACCTACCTTTTTGTCTTACATATATAAATTAGGGGCAAAAATGAATTTATCTCATTATTCTTTTCTATATATGGAAGTGGACAATTAAATTGGGACATCCCAAAAAGGAATAGTGGACAATAGATATGGGACGGAGGGAGTAATTAATATCAAGTAATTCCTAAAAACAATTAAATAACTAATTTAAATAAAGGAATTACCAGACCAGGAAAGAGGGTGTTACAGTTACACGCATGAGGATAACCAAAACCCGTAAATAAATACGTAAAATCAATGGATAAGACTAATTAGGAACTCAGTGGATATTGGGCCAGATACGGGTTCTAATATTCTAAACGGGTATGAGAACATACACTAAAACCCGTCTGAATCCGACCCATTGTCATCCCTAATCCAAGAATTGAAAATTAAAAATTGATAAAAGAATTATAAAAGGTGATCATATAGGAACTTAGATCATTTGGTGATGGAATGACGCCATAAATTTTTTGGAATTTAGAGATTACGTATTGGGTTCATACTAAAAAAAAAATATTGTAGGAAGAAATTAAATTACGAAAGAAATAATGTAGTTATTAAATTAATTTTTTCGTACAATACTTGAGGGGTGATTTACACTTAAAGAAGAAACAAAGAATTTATATTGTAAATATAGAAAGATGTATATTGTAAATATAGAGGGGGTATATTAGTCTTTTAATCATATAAAAAGTAGAATTATGTATGTCATTAATTGAATTAAAGGTTACATCTTTATTGTTGATCATTATCTAATGGCTATTATTCTTTAATGATTTTTCTTACAATGTATAAAATATATATGAATAAGATTTGGACAGTAATATCAAAGGGTTAATTAACAAATTAGTTATTGTACTTTACTAAAATGTTCAAGTTCTGTAACACCCCAAATTTTATGGAAATTATTTTAGTACGCGAGGGTATTTTTATTTTAAAGTAATATGATATAAATATTACAAAACAATAGAAATCGTAAATGAATTATCAGCTCTAGACTGTGTAAAATAAAGGAATTAAAATAAACACATAGATATATGCGTGAGAAGTCTGGAGAGTATGTTAATTATTCTAAAACATTCCAAAAACCTTCCCGAGGTTGAAAAAAATCACAGAAGCACAACACCATCTTCAAACATCAAATCAAATCCTTGATTCAGGCTAGAAACCTTCAACTATCATCTCCTTTTATCATCATCTTCATTCTCCTAATTTATTGTAAGTGATTTCTTCTTTGATTTAACCTAATTATTAGGTTTTCATGGAGTTTTTATGGGTTTATACAAATTAGTTAAACTGAATACGAAATTAAGATTTGTAATCATAGAACTTATGTTAATTGATGAAGTAGTAGTTATTAGTAATCAAATTACAAGTTGAAAGTGATGAAATTATTACTTGTGTTCTTGAAGTAAATAGGGAGGTTTTCTAAAATAGTGTAAATTGATGTAATTTGATTAAAAGTATGATAAATGATGCTAAAAGAGTGTATTATGATGATATCATCATTTGTGTTTTTGGAGTAAAGTGAATATGTAGGAGTGTTGATTATGATTATGATGAGAGAGTAAATGGTTATGTTAGAGGAGGGATACATAAGTGAGGTTTAATCAAAATGGAGGAGAAACAATATGGGTTATTAGTTTAAATTGTTGATTCTTAGAGTTTAAATGTGTTGTTATATGTTATATGTTTTGGTGCTAAAGTGATGGAATTTTCGTCATTGACTACATTTTCGGTTGAAGACAAATGTGAGTATTATAGCGGCTAATTGAGTAATGGTTGTATGTGTTTCTAGATTGCTTCCGAGCAAGAGGATCATACAACCATGTGGAAGTTATTTGTAATCACGTGTTTTAAATGGTTATTTGTTAAAGTGGAAGATTACTTGTACCTAGCCTTGTTTCTAACGATGGAATTACGTGGAGATTAGCTAGCGTTGATAGCTTTGCCTTGTTTTTAAATATGGTATCCATTTCGACGTAATTTGGTACCATGAAGCCTTGTTTCTTATGGCCGCGGATCCGCATAGTGCTTGTTTCTTATGTGGTGTTATAATGGTTTTGAGTAAGATTGTATGTTGTTGATTATATGATTACAATGTTTATTGTATGATGTTATGAAGGCTTAGTTAGTTGCATATATGCTCATTAAGCATGCATGCTTATCATTTCCATGTTTCATGTTTTTAGTTAAGTTGGGTCAGCGAGAGGGAAAGGGATTATGAAGGATTAGCATGGATAGCTAGTGGTAGCAAGTGGCAAGTATGTCTTCTTACTTATCATTTTGTATGCAACTTGTGTAATACACCCATGGGTCAAAGCTTTTGGTAGTCAAATATAAAACGTGTCATTTTGGTACTATAATATGTTGACTTTGAAAGTCAACCATGATGTATAGTCGAATATGTATGTGTTTTGGTGATATGATGCAATCTATATGTATGTAAATAGTGTTGGTTATTTATATTGGATGGAATATGTATATGAGTCTAAGTTTGGATGATAGTTTGATATGAGTTGATTTGTAGTCAATTGGGTTGAAATGGTCAAACATGAATACTAATGAAAAGAGTTTGAGTCAAAAAATCATTATCTGGTTAAACGGGTCAAATAGTGTCAATATGGGTTAAGAAGTGTTTAAATGTTATGTTTGGATATGATAGTGTTATGGTACCTTGGTTTAGTGTCTTAAGTTTATTTTGGCATGCTAATTAAGTGTGCAAAGAGTCATGGTCAGATTTTATATGGGTTGTGTTTTGATGTGATATGTAAGAGTGCCTCTTTGGGTCAAAATTGGTCATACGTCCAGATTTGGCGTTTTTTAAGAAAAGTGAAAAAATTCAAAAAGGAAAACCTTCATTTTGGTCAAATGATCGTGCATGTAAAATTTTAGAGTCTATATCTTTGTGGTTTGGAAGATAAGCGCATCGGATTCTGTTGTTTAACTTAAAAGTGCAGGTCTGATCAATGAGGTAATACGTGATCGCGTATTGATTACATGATCGTGTATTATCAATTTTGAACGTACATACGCGATCCCAACATGAACCCTGGATCCCGTACTTAAGTGAATTTTCGTTACAAAAGGATTTTGGTGTTAATACGCGATCCCACGTTTCTTTCTAGGATCGCGTGAGTCTTTAATACGCGATCGCGTATCTATCACCAAGATCGTGTATTTGTGTTTGCATGTGGTTTTTCGTTTTAAACTTTTATACAATATGATAATATACATAATGTGATTAGTATAATATTTCTATATGTAAAGTGTATGAAACCTAATAAAGTATATTTTTAGTGTTATAAAAAAAAATTAAGCGTTTCAATTTCAAAACTGAATTTTTATTTTGTTCAATTGAATTAGTCAACCTACTAAACCGGGATACAAGTGCGATATCCACTTTATAACTAAAACGAGGCTAAATTACCAACTCAATGGTATCAAGAAAGGATGTAATATATCTATTTGTATTTGAGGAATGTTCAAAAGAAGGTAATTGATATGATGAAATAAATAAAATATGATATTATTCTACAAAATTGAAAGTTCAATAATGAAATTGAACAATTTTGTAAACTATGGTAACTAATACGTGTATTTACATATTATGTGGCATGACGTGAACGAATGATCATAAACTTAGGTAACAATTATATCTATTATTTGAATGTTCAGTATTTCAATTGAAAAAATGAAAGTTCGGTAACGAAATTGAACATTTTAATAAAGTATAGTAGTCTATTTCTATTTGTATACTAAACCTACATCAAAATATACTACTTTAATTACAAGGATTCAAAGTAAGCATTATTATTTTTTTCTTAGTGAAATAAGTGACTATGTTGATTGATACCTGAAAATACACTTGAAGCAAGATATCTTTCCTTGAGTACAAATAAAAGTATAAAACGGCATTGAAATCAAAATAGCTTTACAACATGAATATATTAAAATTTTAGAGCTTGACATGAATTTGAACTAGAAGTCCCTTAAACACCAACCACTTTAGGTTGTTAGCTCCATAGCTGTTAACTCGTGATTTGATATATGACTCGTAATCTTGATTTTTTAATTTGTGACTCGACTCGACTCGTGTGTGTATTATTGTTTAAAATTTTTATTCTTAAGTTAAGTATAACATGATAAGAATCTTTATTTAAAAGTTATTGATCGGCAGTTAACACAATGTTTGCACTAAAAGTTTGTTTGACTTTCTGACTCGGAAGAGTCACACACGACTCAGAAGAGTTACACACCACTCGTAAGAGTCAAAGTCATTTAAGACGGGTCCAAGTCGCCTCATTTTTAGTTTTTTGACTCGCCTTATAATAGTCAACTCATGAATTGTAAGAGTTCAATAATTATGATTATCTCATTGATACTTTGTCAGTTTGTTGCATCAAATTTGGTGTAAACTAAATTTGCATTAAACATGTTGACTTTTTTTTTTTGAAAGGCAGAATAATATATATAAATAGCTACTAGCAAGACACTAGTAGAGAACCAATGTACAAAAGTATCTACACCAACAATAAAACACCACTAAACTTATACTCCCTATGTCTAGATCCGAACTGAGAGGGAACTAAAATGGATGAAAAAAACCTGAAAGATTTCAGGAAAAAATCCCCGAATATAGGGGCCGAGCCACCGGTTTTCACCCTATATCGTTTTTGATAGAACCCCATATGGATCTATACCACATCCAAGGGCCACTCGACCAACTTTAACGACCAGTATAAAACGAGAAACATTACATAATAGGCACTTTGTCACAACAGCAACCATCATTTTCTTGATCTCCAAGCATGTAAACAAGAAGAGATATTGGAGTTGACATCAGAATCTGCGTTTACACGGGTGTGAAAGAAAATCCACCATACTGCATACATGCGCCCATGTTGACGAGCTTACAGTCCTCCTAAATTAAATTCGGACCACTTCTTCTAAGTTAGATCTTTCCTTTTAGCTCTACTCTTGATCCAGAAAAAAGATAAACTTTACACTTCATCTTTTAATCTTTGCCATGAGGGAGGAACACCCTTGAAACAAACCTCATTTCTTGCTTTCCAAATGCACCAACATGCCGTGAACATTATTGCTTGAATACAAACGCACCTCCAAGTTTTTTCTTTCTCCATAATGCATATAAGGTCTCGTATGGAGAAGGCAAAAATGGGGGAAAGTTTGCACCACGAGCTTATAAAGCACCATAATAAATTAGCGTATTCACATGAAACTAAAAGATGATTAGTAGTTTCATCAAGTTGATTGCATAGAGGACAGAGAATGGAATTGACCTGTATGTTTCTCCTAGCCAAAGCGGTTCTTGTGGGCAACCGATCCATTTCCGCACGCCACATGAAGAGATTAACCTTTCCCGGCACCCATTTATTCCATTTGAAATTGAATTCTTTATTCCTGTCGGAAGCTTTGCCGAGATTATGCCTGGCCGATGCAACTGAAAACACGCCTGTTGAGTCACCTTTCCAAACCCATTAACCATTTATATTAACTATCAACTGCGAAATATCAATATTGTTTTTCACCAACTCTTTCTGAATCTTACTGATGTTAACCCACGGACTAGCAAAGCATTTCTTGACGGGTATCAGGGAAGAATTCGCATTATACATATGGATTGCTCGGATAACTTGACTCCACAATGCATTTGTTTCCTGATGAAACCTCCACCACCACTTTAACATAAGACTACTGTTCAAATTTTTTAATGACCCAATAGCCAGCCCACCCTCATCCTTTAAAGACCAAAATAACGTTGGATTGAAACTTTATGAATCTATAGTAAAACTGTAAATTTGAGATTTCAATGCAACCAAAGAGTAATAATACATAAAATTAAATTGTAAACTTGAGCTATCAATCTATTGGGGGCCGTCTAACTCTCATTAGATTAGTTTTAGGAAGCATTAGGATTTATTATATGTCGATCTCATTAAAATTTATGAATCTATAATAAAATTGTAAATTTGAGCTTTCAATCCATTGGGGCCGTCTAACTCTCATTAAATCAGTTTTGGGAAGCCTCGGGATTTATTATATGTCGATCTTCAAATGTTCTGAATCTGTTCTTAACTCCCTGGAAGCTATTCGATCTTCCTTTTTCTGGGGTGGTAGTGTCAAAAGTAGAAAAATGTCATGGCTTTTGTGGGAAAGTGTTTAGGCTTCGTTCGATAAGGGTGACTTAAATATCGGGAGTTTGAAATCTTTCAATCTTGCTCTTCTCCAAAAATGGAGATGTCGTCTTGTTATAAATCCAGATTCTATATGGTCTCGCGTCATTGTAGCTATTCATGGTGTGGAAGCATATTTGGATCTTAAAGGTTGCAATTGCAATGGCGTTTGGGCATCCATCATCTCAACATTCTCAATGCTTCATCAACGTTACCTTCTCATGATTAGTACTCTTAGTCGTAAGATGGGTAATGGTTTATCTATTCGGTTTTGAAAAGACCCATGGAATGGCAGTGGCACGTTAATGTCAAGATTTAACAGGTTGTATCACCTAGATGCAAATGCGGATTGCTTACTCTCAGATCGGTGAGTAAATGATTCTTGAGTTTGGAACTGGAAGAGGCAAGTTGAGGATTCCCATAATAAAGCTGCCTTAGATTCTCTAATTTTGAATTTAGCTAGGTCAAGTAAAGCTTCTTGATGATCCTGGCTCATGGAGTTGGATCCTTGATGACGATGACAGTTTTTCAGTTCATGTAATGAGAGTTCACCTTGACTCTTGTTTGCTTCCTTCGTGTTCCCCTTGCACTCGATGGTCCAAATTTCTTCCTCGAAAGGTAAACATTTTCGTTTGACGTCTTTCTTTGGACAGACTTCCTACTCGTCTCAATTTATCTTTGAGGGGCCTTGATATTCCGTCCATTGTTTGCCCGATGTGTGACAATGTGGTGGAATCCGTGGACCGTTTGGTTTCTTGTAAGAAGATGGTTAGATATTGATATGCCCTCCTTTTCTTCATGGTTCGACTTCCTGCAGTGGCTCGAAGTTTGGAGTGCTTCTAGAAGTCATAAATATCGAGTGTACGTCATTTCTATAGCGTTGTTATGGTGCATTTAACGTTATCGAAACGGTGTTATTTTTCCCTCTCACTCGTTGAGGAAAAGTGAGCTTTTCGATTTCATTCGTATTTTTTCTTTTTCTTGGCTTAAAAGTAGAGGGCGTAATGTTATTTGTTGGAACTCTTGGCTTATGAAACCTTTGTAATTTTGTTCTAGCTCCTTGCTAGTGTGTTTTAATAGTACCGCCTTTCAAAATAATAATAATAATAATAATAATCATAATCATAATCATAATCATAATAATAATAATAATAATAATAATAATAATAATAATAATAATAATAATACATAAAATTAAACACTATAATTTCTGAATAATTTTATATTCAAACAAACTCACCATTTTAATATAGGGGGAATGATTTCTACACTACTAAAAATTCTCTATACACCCACTAAACATGCTTTATAATGTTATAGAGTACAAAAATGTAAAACATAGTTAATAGTGTACGGAGAATTTTAGTTGACATACGAATCATCACCTTTAACTCAACCATTCAAGTTGATTTGCATAAGTCAAAATTTATGTCATCGTCGGGTGATATTCACTCAAGTCACTTTAATGTAAGAGATCTATATAAGCTGTTCTCTTTATATATATATTTTGAAAAAATATATCAAGTTTGTAAACATGGTGTTTTTCATATTTTAATTTTCTTTGTAAATATGGTTTAAACCACATTTTTGTCATGTGAAAATGGAACTTTTATGATTTTACGTCCTTACCATATACCTTTTTTAGATATGGAAAAAAGCAAATAACGTAACTTTAGTTAGAGTCCTAGACCCCAACCAATGAATAATGCACCGTCCATTGGTCGATCCTAACTTCATAGCATCCACAATATTTACATTAAACGTATTTTTGTGTACAGTATAAAATGTATAAACTAAACGTGACATTAATTTATCTAATAATAATCAATTGTATTTATAGTAATAATTAAAAAAGATTTAGTATAATACATTGCAACGTCTTACGACAGGAACATATTCGCTCAAGATGATTAGTTTTTATAACAAAATTGTGCACTCATTGAAAACTAGCTTATTTCATTTCATACAATAATTGATAATATTATCATTCATTGAGTCACTTTAATCAAATCGAAATCAAATTAATTATAACTTAAAACTTATCGGAGTTAAAGTGCCGTGTTAATTTACAAGTCTGCATCTTAAAATTAAGAATTAACATATTTTCACAATATTTGGCTAAATACGTTGTAATTATTAGCGCGCTATAATTCATGTATCTGTTAAATTAAAACAAAAGGTTGATTATAAACAAGTTATGTCGATCTAAGTATTAGTGAATATAGTAACATGTTTGTTTTCCGTTACATGTGTGGTATCGCATAATCTAAATCATTTTTATTTAATTTGTATACTATTTAACTGATGTTAATTAACATTAATATTCTAAAGTTTCAGGTGGGGTTTCAAATGGATGAGGACTTTCCCCAAACAATACGTGTGGACTTTGACAATCAATCTATGACCGCAACTCTATGACGACACATATTTATAAAAATATTTTTTTTTTTCAAACGGTAATATTCATTTTTGTCAACCGAGTCGACCGGTCTTACGATTAATATAAGGGATCCAAATCACGTAATCGGTGATTAAAGGAATAAGGTGATGGGGATTGAACCACGATCTCCGCTTTTATGTTGCATGTCCCTCACCACAAAGTTACAATTGCATGGATTATATACGGTTTATAACTACATGTCTGTTGGTTTTTGGCTAAAATAAAAATGGGAGTTTTATCCCACATTGGTGGATGGAACAAAGGAGGAGGTGACTCCCTGATTATAATGGAGGCCTAAGTTTTAGTTTCAAAATGTACCAAATCAATATACATATTTAGTATTTGATTCTTTCTTTCTCCCTTTGGTTTAAAGTGTCTAAGGTGTGAGTCGAATCCTTGAAGGGTGTGAACGTTGGTTGGGCGGTGGCCTAAGAGATTAGTCTATATGTGATTGTAATAATTTTTCATATAGTGGAATCTTTTCTCTTTGTAGACTCGTGGTTTTTTTCCGGTTTTGAAGTTTCCACGTATATTTTATATTCATATTTCTTTAGTGTTTTCATTGGCTAAATTGTTGGAAATCTTTGAGACCGTTTTTCCCAACACGTGTCATCCCTAAAATATACAAACATTTCTCTAAAATTTCTTGCAATACAACATTTTTTTTTCAAGAGTACAAATCATGTATCTAACTAGTGGTTTAAGTAATTCAGTTTGTTAATATCTTATTAACAATAATATTCTAAAGTTAATATCTTATTGTTTGTTAACAATAATTCAGTTTGTTAATTCAGTTTGTTAATATCTTATTAACAATACAACATTTATCTATCTTAGGATAAATGTATCTGAATTATAACAAGTGGTTAATATCTTACAAATAATATATCATCTATTATCAATCCGATAATTTTAATACGAGTAATCAATTTAGTCCTTCAACTTTACTTAATTGTACAGATACAAAACCCCTAAAATTTCTCAATCTAATAAAATAATAATTTAATATATGTCGTTTGCGAAACTAAAGATGTTTTTTTTTACCTATTTGTGATATAATTAAGGAATTTTACAATAAACGCCTCATATATATATTTTTTCTTTCTTAAAATACCCCATTCGATTTTTACAAATATGTAAAGATTGTATTATATAAACTTTCTACATATCAATTAAGTCCCTTAAAATCTTATTAATATAAAAATTAAAACTTTCTAATATTACACTTAAGCCCTGTTATTTTAACTGATTTAAAATAAGTTCTCTAACTAATTTATATTAAAAAAAAAATATGAGTTTTTTTTTTTTTAGAATTTGCTATTATCATATATATAGTTGGTTAATAATTTTTCAACGTATATTACAAATTTTATGTATTCTTACGTAATTTCCAAACCACTAAACCATAATAAAAGTTGAATCCAATCAAACCAACAAAATCACTTTGATTTAACCGGTTGAAACGGCTTCGGCCAAATTATGAACTCGTTGTAAACACATCAATTCGTATACATGTAGAAAATCATTCCAGTGTATAAATCGTAGGAAAACATTCTTATATAGTTAGTCGTAGGAAAACATATTTTCAAAGTAATCGCTCGTAGGAAAAAATAGACGTGATCCCCCAAAGGTTAGCTAGAACTTACGAGTTAAAGTACGACCTCTAATTCTACAACCAAACCACGGCCAATTTCGTTTGTGTAATTGTTTTTGCCTCCTAGATAGTGACATGTAAATATACGCTCCGAGTAAGTGGAAGAGTTGTCAAGGCGATAGTACTATCCGTATATTCAATGGCTTGAGTCACCTAGCTAATGATTATAGTTTATAGCCATGAGGCCTTCTATGCACTACAAAATGAGTAAACTCTGTCCGTACCAGAATTCGTTGTCATGTTCCCAAATAGCGTGAAAATCATTTCATAAATAAACAGTTTTCGAGTATAGTATGAAAAGCATTCATAAAGTTGACAGTTTGCGAGTATAATATGAAAATCATTCATAAAGTTTTCGGTTTGCGAGCATAGTATGAAAAGCGTTCATAAAGTTTATGGTTTGCGAGTATAGTATGAAAAGCGTTCATAAAGTTGACGGTTTGCAATCAAATAGTTGCTATGTTTTTCACCCCTAGTTTAAATGCATTAAAAAGTATAAGTAGGGGCTGTGTGTTGTAATAGTGTTCAAGTTCATAACTAACTGGTAAGAATATCATTAAAAGTAGAGTCATATTTGGGTCGTCCTCAATGAACAAAAATAAAAGAGAGATAATATTAAGATTGGTTTATTAATTTATCAAAGTGATAATTTAATTAGAAACTAATATTGGTTAGTTTACTAATTGAATATTAATATGAAACTTAAAGAACATTCTGGAAGCTACATCCAACCGATGGTTGGAAGGTCCAACCGACGGTTGGAATTAGGGTTTGGCAAGTCGGTAGAGCACGCGGGTCGTGGCTCGGATACGTGGGAAAAAAGTTAACCGAACCGTCAGTTGGAAGCTCCAACCGACGGTTGGAGGTCGTCAGAGGCTGTCCCACATCGGCCAGAGAAAAAACCCTAGGGCCTCCTCTCCCTATATAAATAGGGCCATAGCATAAGCTTTCAAGGCATCCCAATTGAATAGATTTTAATTCTCTCTTCTTTCTAATTCTTGATCCTTGTGAGAGTTTACACGACTTAAAGTCGGTACCCTAGGATTTGGAATTTCATTTGATTCGTGGGTGTGAGTCATTAGAGGTGTTCTGGTTTGGGCACTCGCCTCCAAAGCTAGAAGGTTCTGCAAGGTAGTCTACGCGTGAGAAATTGATTTACTCAAAGCTTAGTAATATCTTGTTTCTTTTATTTATTCAAGTTAAGATCCTTTGGGTTTAGTTTCCTAATTACCTTATATTAATTTTTATAATATTCCTCTATACATATTAATCTAGTTAGGGAGTAGAAAACCCAACACTGTGAACTCACCTCGTGAGCTAAAGTGTGAGAGATAGCAATCTGGTTGTCCAAGTAAAGTCTCTTAATGTCCTAAACGTAAGAGATTGTTTGTATAAGTAGCTAGCTAACTGCCAAACTATGTTGGTTGTCCACTCATTAAAAGATCATTATATTTTAAATAAGCGTACGATTCATTGGTGATGTTTCCGAATAATAGTATTTCTCAAAATATAATTATTCAGGTTACAATTTACGGTTATGCATAATATATATTTCATACAAATATTATATAGTTGTTTGTCATATATATTCGTTGTCAAAATTATTCAGGTTACAATATATGGTTTATTCGTTGTCAATATATATATATATATATATATATATATATATATATATATATATATATATATATATATATATTTCGTTATATAAATATATATAGTTTACATTTGAATAAATATGTACATATATATGAGTGTCGTTTTTCATTTTTCACCTATTCTCATTGTTTTTGCTCGTTTTTGACTTCATAATACTCAAAGGACTCATTCTTTTTACCAAAATCTTAATATAATTAATTTGGTCAAACGTTTAACGTTACGAGTGTCGACTTTGGTCAAACCTACTCGGTTTGACCCCAAAACTTTAACATGTTAAATCTTATCATATTTAAACCTGTAAAAAGTAAGTTTCATATTTTATCTCGGACTTGAAGTTGTTGGTTTTCATTCCGGGGAACACAAATGTGACACCCGCCAAATTAGGACTAGTGATTAGTGCCTAATCAATTGATAATACATGTAATTAGTTATGTGTTAGGCTAATTAATGTATCGAAATATATATTGATGAATATATACAATTATGCGATTTGATTAAATCGTGCTCATTTTAAATCAAATGGAATTCGGTTCAATTAATACGGATGTTGGTGAACAATTTTATTAAAAAATTTGACATTATATCCAAATTATTATTTTGATAAAATTTCAATTCTATTTTGTATCGTAAAAATAAACGTCTACGCGATTTAAAATATTACACGCGCAAACAATCAAAACAAATAAAAGTTTTATTTTAGAACTCAAATATAAAGTACCTAATAAATATTTTCACAAAATATTGATTAAACATTCGTATTTTAAAACGTATATTTAAAAGCGTAAAATAATTAAATTAACGTTCAAACAATCGGGAAATGAACACCGCACGGAGCGTAAATGCGGAGAATTAAAATTTGGAAGATCCCTCCCCTTTTCCCCCCAAAACCGGCTCCACCCTGCCCACTCCCCCCCCCCCCCCCCCTCTCATTTCATTTTCTTCTTTTTTTTTTCTCTCTCTCTCTCATTTTCTCTCCAAAAATCACCACACCACCACCACCATTAAACCACCAAAAACTACCTCAAAACTACCTCAAATTTCAGAGGTCATTTGGAGAAAAGCATTCGCGTCGTTCTGATCTACATTCCCATCTTCTCGAAATCCTCTCGTGCTAACTTGTAAGTTTCCGACAAATCTCGAAAACGCTTAGATTTCATATACTTTATTTGAAAGTTGTTTATTTAAGCTTGAAATGTCCAAATATGGGTTGGGTAAAAGTTTCGGGTCACACGAAAATCGGAAAACAAGTTTTCGACACAAAATCCGTCCAACAGATGTAAGTGTCGCATGACCAGATCCACTACAGCGTCACTTCCTTAAGTGATGCATTAAGTGTCACTTAAAACCTTAATCTTGCGTCACTTGTCTAAGTGCCGCACAAAACCCCTTTTTCCCGACACTTTTCTAAGTGTCGCAAATTCAATATCCGACACTCCTAACCGACACTTCTAGCGACACTTGTCTAAGTGTCGCCTATAATTAAATTTTGATTTCATCCGACACTAACCCTAGTGACGCATGACCCTAAATACCGACACTTGCACCTGACACTTCCTTAAGTGTCGGCCTCTATGCGTCACTTCCACAAGTGACGCCACTAATTCAGAAATTACCATTTTATGCGACACTTCCTGAGTGTCGCCTCTCACTCACCGTATACGGCCCCATCAAGGCCGTATACGGCCCCTGCACCCCCGTATCGTGCTTCGTTTGCTTGTATGTGCTGCTTCGCGAGTTGTACGTGTGATTTTGAGCTTTGCCTATAAATAGGGGATACCCCGATCCTTATTCAAAAACACCTTCACATCTTTCTCACTTCATTTTTCTCATTTCTCAAATTTCTCTCATTTTTCTTTCATTCTCTCTCTACTTTCTCTCTCTAGAATTCTAGAGCTGAAAGGTTAGGGTTGAGCTTACGGTTCGAGTCTAGGGGAAGGTTTAGCTTGGTAATCTTATTATAACGAGTTTTTCAAGTTCAGACTATTTGTAATCCTCATTATTACACTGTTGTATTCTCGGTGATATCTAAACTTTACTTACTGTTATAATGCCTGTGCTTTATGTTATTTCAGTTTGTATTTTACCTATTGCCATGTTTATAGAGTAGTTTAATATTGTGATTGTTGGAATGCAGATATTAGGAGTAGGGATGATGTTAAATTAATATTTCATATATAAGATTGGAAATTGTTATGCTGTGTATCTGGTTAAGCTTATCCTGAATATAGATCTAGTTTCTCGTCACCCTTTCCAGACTTTCACGTGACTGTTTCCCTAGGATAGGATCTGATCAACCCTAATACTATGAAAATACAGTTATCTCCAGTTTTAGTATGAAGCTATGAACTTTCCTAATTAAGGCACGGTACTTCGTATAGCGTTGGAAACACCTCGCGTGGAGTATAAATACGTGGAAGCTAAGGAAATGCCATAGGATTGTTTCATCATGGATTACCTAGAAGTAACCCTTCTAGAACTGTGGTCTAGGAATCAAAGATGTGGAAATGCTCATGCACTCTACACCGTTAGTACACTTCAGATCTGGAACACTGTGGAAATGCTTAAATGCCTAGTACACCGTTAGTACATCTAGAATTTGGAACACTGTGGAAATGCCTAATTGCCCTGTACACCGTGATTATTCCTAGGGATGAACGCCAGCATGTAAAGGAGGGTCTATATTTATGATGGTTAAATATGTGCTTCAAACAGACAAAATACAGGGTAGTGTCATTAATAATACCTAGACATGCTAAAACCTAATCAAACCAATAGTTTAACATACATAGGATGCAATCAGTATTTGCCATGATAAAAGCAAATAGTCGATTAGGTGTTAAGAAAGGTCAGTAAATACAATTACGGTATGTTGCCTTATGCCTACACCTTAGATATATTGAGGGTTACTTTGTCTTACTCAAACAAAGTTCAGGGGGGTTTGAAAACAGTCTGATCTGATCAGAATCATGATAACCTAGGATTCCAGTGACATATGTTTTTAGGGTTTCACCTAAACGTAGGGTCCTAGAGTTTACACCGAAAGTATGTCTGCTCTTTATTTGGTTAATCTCCAATCAAATTTATAATGAACATCATCCCGAAACCCTGATTATCCAAGTTTCAACAATCACATCTCTACCTGTCTGCTCACCCTTTATCTTTTATTTCTTCCATTTACTTTATTGCACTTAGGATAATTAGAAAACCAAACCTACCAAAAATCTATCAACCTACCCCCATCCTATTTGCGACCATAATCTTTGGTGATCCGCTTCATTTCAATTCGTTCAGATAAAAGAATGACCTCGAGTTATACTTATTGCTTGCTCCCAAGGTAGGTAGTACTTATAGTTTGAGCCCCAACTCATATAAATTTAAAACACACTGTCTGCCGTCTCTGTTGCCGTTGGAACAATGACCGGAGTCAAATGCGACCGACCACTAGGGACGCGACACACCTCAAAACCATCCTAGAACTACTTAGATACGAGGAGCTGTACGCTAAATTCTCTAAGTGTGAGTTCTGGATGCAAACAGTTCAATTCCTTGGACATGTCATCGATAATCAAGGAATTCATGTCGATCCATCGAAAATCGAGGCTATCAAGTGCTGGCAAACACCAACAACTCCAACCGAAGTACACCAATTATTGGGTCTTGCTGGGTACTATCGGCGATTCATTGAAAATTTCTCAAAAATAGCCCAACCACTCACGACTCTGACTCCGGAAGACAAAAAGTTCAATTGGACTGATAAACAAGAGTCAGCATTTCAAATTCTGAAACAAAAGCTTTGCAGTGCTCCAATTCTATCATTACCCTAAGGCACCGATGACTTCGTGGTATAATGCGATGCTTCCCAACAAGGTCTCGGTTGCGTGTTGATGCAACGGGACAAAGTCATTGCTTACGCCTCACGACAAATCAAAATTCATGAAAAGAACTACACCACCCACGATCTTGAGCTTGGAGCCGTTGTCTTCGCTCTCAAAATATGGAAACACTATTTCTATGGCACTAAGTGCACAATCTTTACCAACCACAAAAGTCTCCAACACATATTCGACCAGAAGGATCTCAACACGAGGCAACGTCGGTGGGTCGAGTTACTTACCGATTATGATTGCGAAATCAAATACCATCCGGGGAAGGCAAATGTTGTTACCGATGCCCTTATTCGAAAAGAATGATCGAAACCACTTCGAGTCCGAGCCCTCAGTATGACCATTTACAATGATCTAAACATTCAGGTTCTAGCAGCTCAACTCGAAGCTCTGAAACCCGATAACATAAAAAATGAAGAACTTGTGAGGCATGGATAGACAATTCGAAATCTAACCTAACGGAGTTAGCTACTTCTCTAACCGAATCTGGTTGCCTAGTTTTGGGAACCTGCGAGACTTGGTGATGGATGAAGCTCACAAGTCCAAATATTCTATTCACCCGGGATCCGATAATATGTATCATGGTATCAAGGAATTCTATTGGTGGCCGAATATGAAAGCTGAAATCGCCACATATGTCAGCAAGTGTCTTACTTGCTCAAAAGTCAAAGCCGAGTATCAGAAACCTTCCGGCTTACTCCAAAAACCCAAAATTCCTAAATGGAAATAGGAACAAATCAACATGGATTTCATAACCAAAATACCAAAGTCATCGAGCGGTTGCGATACCATTTGGGTGATCGTTGATCGTCTCACAAAATCTGCTCATTTCCTTGCGATCAAGGAAACCGATAAAATGGAACGCCTTACATGAATCTACATCAAAGAAATTGTTTCTCGACACGACATTCAAATCTCGATTATCTCAGATATGGATTGTCGCTTCACATCTCACTTTTGGCAATCTCTCTGATTTGACGCAAAAAGTCACGTTTTTGTGCACCTTTTCAAGCCCATTTTGGTTCAAATCTTTTAATAAACATCAAATAATTAATGTTTTATGCTAAAAATGTAAAATGAACCAAAACTTAGACTTCCTTTCGAAAAATCACTTAAAATGCTGTAATAACGAACAAATCAGAGCTAAACCGATCCACTTGTGATTCTGACGTATAATTAAGCTAAGCTGGCCTTATTTGTGTCATATTGATCTTCAGGAAAATACAAAACCGTGGGCTCAAGAATCATTCGAATTTGACAAGTAACGAAGAAGTTAGAGCCAACCGAAGATCACAAGAACTACGACCAGTGTACAAGACTTACGATCCAACACACAAGAACAAGACCCAGGGTACACCACCCTCATAAGGGACATATACCACCCCTAGAGGGCCGTATACGCCCCCTTTAGGGCCGTATACCCCCTCTAAGGGGTGGTATTCCCCTCTTTTGGGGTGGTATACCCCCTTTTTGGTGCCGAATACACCGTATTTCCTACCGAATACGACCTATTTGGTGTCGAATATGCCCCTTTTGGTGTCAAATTTCATAGCTCGAGGATGTATTTCAGTGTTAAAATGGGAGCGAGGGTGTTAAGTGTAAAATTGTAACTTAAAGCCTATAAATAGAGGCTTTCACCTCCTCATTTCTCATCCCCTCACCATCCATCAAAATCTCTCATTTCACACACACTTTCTCTCTCTAGAATAATATTAGTAGTTAGTTAGATAGTAGGAGTAGAGTAGCAAGCTTACGAGCTTTGTACGGAGTCGCTCCGAGACTACGGTTGTGTAGATTTGTTGTAACGCCTAACAGGTTCTATTATATTATCCTTTCTTGTTATTGTTAAATATGTTGTGCTATTGTCATGATTATTTAAGAATGCATGCTATGATAATTGCTATGTTAGGCTAGACAAATCTGTGTTTGCTATGATAAATGTTATGCTAATGTAGTTATTCTTTAAACAATGTTGTTACTCTGCTTGTATGAAATTAGGATATGTTTGAATTTATGAATTAATTCTCTAATGTTTTATTTACCCAACTTATGTTGTGGTTTGAAACCTATTGATATAATCCAGCCAATTGTAGAAATAGGTCCCTCAATTATTCTGTGTCTGAATGATTCGATGAACTCGGCATGGCCGCTGTTCTCCTGATTGAATCAAATCAGAGGAGACACGGAGCATAGGATTAGAGATAAATTAGAATTAATCCCATATATCAGATGCTTTCGAGAGAACTTTCGGAGCATCCGTGACTTAAACATTAATCCAGAAACTCTGCCTAAAATAAACTGATATTTATCCATGTTACACTACTGCATGTTCTTATTTGATTGTTGCTCTAGGGTTTACATGCTAGTATCTGTTTATCTACTGCGGTTATTGGGTTTATGATTAGGTTTTCAAACATAGAATAATTACATATGACAGTTTAACATGCTAGAATAATTACAATGATCTGTTTGAAATAATGTCGAACAATTTAACCGATCGTTAGACAGACTTTCCCAACTTATTCCGCGGGGTCACTCCCGTTCACTTTATTGTTTATTCAACAATTCGTGCCATGATACGGACGTGTCAGACGACCGAGACTGGGGAATAGGATTCGAGGTTAGTTGTCGGTTAAATTGGTACTACATTTGGGAGAACTTCCGGTGTAGCTTACACTCCATATATGTTATCCATGTGACATGTTATTTATTTGATTGTGGACAACTCTACGTTAGATAAGTAATATGATAGGAGTTATGGCCCATTAGGACATATACAGTAATGATACGGGATCTCTGGGTGAGGCATCGAAAATACCGTAAAACGGCTCAGTACTTGGTATAGCGCTGGAACCACCTCTGGTGAAGTACAAATGCGTGGAAGCCACGAAAAGGCCGTAGGTACAGTACTACGTTGAACATCGTTCAGAGACCCCAAATCAGCACTACGAGGATTCATTATAATTAGAGCCTCAATCCTCATAACTACCCCTAAATAGCATATAATGACATCATAGCAAACACTCATGTAATCTATAGATCTCTCAGCGACTACACTCCTCATTTACCTTTCTGTTTTTAGTTTAAGTAGAATAGAAAACAAAACCCCTCAAAAAGTTTTAATCTCAGCTAAATTACTAAAGATAATTAATCCTCCTAAGATCCCATGCCCGTTATGGTTTAAGAAAGATGCCTGAGTCATACCTACCGCTTATACAAGTAGTGGTGTAACTTAGGCTTCCCAGCAAAATATAAATTTTTAAAAACCTCTGATCTGCAACCCGACTGGAAAGTCAGCAACGACAGGGAAGCAATTCCTTGACCGACCGTTGGGAGGCGATCTGGTTTTTGGCGTCGCTGTCGGGGACGACAATGACCGATTTTAGGAATTTAGTTATCTTAGTTATTTAGCGATCCTTTCGGAAGATCAATATCATTCGAAAGTTACCTTTTCTATCCTTAGGTTAATTTTACTTTTTCCATCCTTAGATTAGTATAGTTTAAACCCTTCCTTTCCAAAACCCTACTTTCTACCAACAAGCTATGTCAAACCGTATCACTCTCTCCTCATCAATTAAGCCACTGCTAGAGGGACGAGGAGGACTGATCGTAGCACCAACCGGCGAAACCCTTGAAATTAAGCCTCACTACATTAAGATGCTAAAATCTGAGTGTCAATTTCATGGTCTTTCGATTGATAATCCAAACTCCCATCTCAACAAATTCATCAATCTTTCCGACTCTTTCACACAAATAGGAACCAACAGAGACCTTCTTCGCCTCCATTTGTTTCCCTATTCTTTATCCTCTCGAGCTTTAACATGGTTTTATGAATTCGAACCCAATTCGATTCATACATGGGAGGAGATGGCTACTAAGTTTCTAGCAAAGTACTTCCCTCCTTCCCTGCAAACCAAGCTTAAAATCACTAACTTCCATCAAGGAGTTAATGAATCATTAAGCACTGCTTGGGAACGATACAAAAAGTTAATTGGAAGATGTTAGAACCATCAGTTGGATGAAACGAATCTGGTCTGTACATTCTACAACAGTTTGAATCCTCAACACCAACAAACCCTCAACGCTGCTTCATCCGGAAATTTCATGCTACATACCTCTAACAAAGCTTGGAAATCGATCGAGACGATTGCAACACATCAGCATAACTTGGAGTCAGATGAATCTACTTCAGAAGGAAGGAGTACTTCTAACCAAACCTTAGACAAATTAAGATCTTAACTCGATTCTATCACTCAAATTGTCAAGGATTTGCAAGAATCTTCAAACCCTAAGTTAAAGAAGATACCTCAAAAGTTCCTCTCAAGCCGAAGGGCCAATGAAGAAATTCTTACGACCAGTGGAAACCCTAATCTCTCTCTTCATTCAAAACCTTTCATTCAGCGGTTTACCACACAACCCACTTCTCAATCTTTAATTCTCTCTACTCTTTCCCCATTGACTTCTCGTCTAAACAACGAAAATTTCAAAAACTTCAAATAATGTCAATAGAAAAATTGTTGATTTTCAAAACCAAATTGATTATTTGACTAGAATTTCAAACGATTTAATTAAAAACATGGAGGATAATGTTAAAAAGTTGTTTTTAAAAATTGAGGAGAAGCAAAGGGAAGAAGCGATCTACAACTCTGTCTATCACTCGTTCCATGAGAATGATGACATCCATGTGGTCACTAGAGGAGGAAAAGAGACTAAAAATGAGAAATCCATAGATATTCCGGCAACTGAACCTTCTGGGGCTACTGATTCAGTTCAAGTTGACACCCCCGTCACTTCTCCTGAACCAGAACCTTCTAAAGCCCCTGAAGATATTAGACCTACGCGTATACCTTTCTCTGGTAGGCTTAAGAAAGAGAAACAAGAAGCTCAATTTGGAAAATATCTAGAAATGTTCAAAAGCTTACACTTAAATGTTAGACTTTTAGATGCTTTAGTTGAAATGCCTAGTTTTGCCAAATTCTTTTAGGAACTCTTATCCAATAAAGAAAAACTTAGACAAATAGTTAACTTACCCTTAGATGTAGAATGTTCATTAATTATGCAAAAAGGACTACCCCCAAAGCTAGGAGACACTGTCCGTTTCACTATTCCTTGTTATCTTCAGGATGTTCAAATAAGTAACGCCTTAGCTGACTTAGGAGCTAGTGTAAACCTTATGCCATACTCTCTTTTTAGAAAACTAGGATTAAGAGAACTATTACCAACTCGAATGACCATCCAGTTAGCCGATAGATCAGTAAAACTCCCTCGAGGAATTGCTGAAGATATTATGGTCCGTGTTGATAAATTTGTATTTCCTGTTGATTTTGTTGTTATGGATATTGAAGAAGACGCCCATGTTCCACTCATCCTTGGAAGACCTTTCCTAAACACTGCCAAGGCCGTCATTGACGTTAATGAAAAATCTTTAAAACTTCGAGTTGGAACTGAGGAAGTCACCTTCAATTATGATAAACTAATGAAATATCCTATGGGAGAAGATCTTGGTCTTGTAGATTCTTTGCAGGAAATAATTGAAGAACATTTGGAGGAAATTCTCACGGTAAGCAGCATCAACCCAAACACTATCATCACAACAATGAAACTGTGTGAAGGAAGCACGGGATTATGCTCTGCTCTCTCAGATTCTTCCACCACATCAAGAGAAGTTCTATGTCCTTTAAAGAATTCCAGTCCGTAGTTCAAAACTGTTATAACTGCTCCGCTTGGGCAAGGCATACCAGTCACTCTTCTGAGAAGAAACCCGACTCCTGAAGTACATGATTCACCTCTCTCAAGGGAAGAAGTTCAAAGGATGCTCAAGGAAATGGAATCAATGTTTTCACCACCTGAACCACAAAGATCAAATCCAGAGATCACCATAAGCACTTGATAAGCATCAAATAGATACTATATTTTATAGTAATTTATCCCTATATTTATACATTTTTATGCATTTTCATGATTTTAGATACTTATTTTGTTAATTTTTGCAGAAATGTATTTTAATTGAAGATTAGAGAAAAGGAACGAAAATAAGACCGAAACTGAAGAAATTAAAGCAATTGAAGAAAAGAAGATTTAAACCTTAAAGAAATCAAGACTAAGATAATAATATTGAAGATTTGGGCCAAGAAAACAAGTTGAATCTGTTTAAGAAGAAAGAAAAGCCCACATTGAAGCCCAAACCGTTTTTGGAATATTCTGGAAAAACAATCCAACCGGCGGTTGGATTAACCAACCGGCAGTTGGGGTAAAGGTTTCAAGTCGGTGTAAATCGCAGAGTTGGAGTGGGATTCAATTAACTCCAACCGGCGGTTGGGAGTTCCAACCGGCGGTTGGAGGGTCGGCCAGAAACATTATAAATAGAGGCTTAGTTTTAGCTAAACCATATACGATTCTTAGAATACAAAGTCGATTATTAAGGTTTTAGGTTGACTAGAGGTGCGAATTTGGAGGCTAAGGAGCTAGGGTTTGAAGGTTTTCATCCCTAGGAAAAGCTAGTTCGTCAATTGGTTCGGTTTCTTTATCCTTGTAACTTCACTAACCTTTTGGGTTACTATGGATATTGTTTATTTGAAATAATTGCTTGTTAGATTTTCATTATGAATGTTTAAATGTATGTTTATTATATGAATTATATGTTTATGTTGGAACTATATAATTGAATATTATTATGCAAGAATTATGTGTTATATTATGTTAATGATCATAATTAACTGATTTATAGATAAACTTCACTAATCTTTTGGGTTTTTAAATTAAGTGACTATGTTTCATTAGATGTTAAGTAGCATTATAATTCAACCGACCCTGGAATTGCATCAATAATATGCTGATAGATCTTAATAAATAGTGATACTTTACATAACCTTTGACTGTATTGCTATATGAGAATTATCATAACCTTTGAGGTTTTCTACATTAGTAAATCACAATAATAATAGCCAACACGCAAATAGACATAAGTTGATATAATAAGTTTAATAAATAATAGTTTAAATAGTCATAATCTTCTATCCAATTGAGTATTCTTAAGTTGTTCCTTAAAACTTATCTATTAAGAATTGGTATCAAGTATACATATGTTCGATCGGAACTAAAACGTCCCCCCTATCTTATATATTATTGTATAAATTGTATATTGATTGTAATAATTGTAATTAGGATAAATAAATAGTTAGTTATAGATTAAATCACGTTCCCTGTGTTCGAATATGGACTTACTTATAAAACTATATTCTATGATCAGGATAACACTTGCCTGAATTGTGTGATAGTATTATTTAGTATTTCCTTAATTAAAACTTGTGATTATAATTGCCTATACTTAGCACACATCAGCACTTCTTCATCAACTCAATCTCAGAAGTTTGCACTCACTAAAGACAACGATATCATCACTGGAGAAAATGCAACTTCCACATCATCAACTGTCAAATACGAGCTGAGGAAGGATGCATTCTCTGATAAAACAGAATGGGTTGAAATAGCTTCAGCCAACGCATCAGATTCACCTCTTGAAGAGTCAGACTTCCAAACAGAGTTTGATGAACTCAAGAGAGATGAAATTTGCAACTTTTTCATTTTTAAATAACTAGTTATATTTTTCTGTTTTCTATTTTTAGGATTTGAATGTTATTTAAATAATTAGAATTTATTGTTAATTTCGTGCTTGATTAATATAAAGTTTATTACTTTCAGATTTATATGATTATCTCTTCTCTATTTGTATTAGCTACACAAATATTAGAAATCTAAGTATTTAGAATTGATTTTTACACGAGTTGCAATAGTGATAAGAGTTCGATTCAAAATAGTTAAAGAGAATTAATACTATAAATTTTGAATTTATGCTTAACATTGATTATAAAGTTTGCAGGTGTATTAAATTTGATATTTTGGTGACAAATAGATTGAAATAATATATTTGAAATTCGATAAAGTCGACAATTGAATTTTCAGACAGTGAATGAGTCGACACAATCACTGATTATAAATCTATGTATACCAAAGTAGGTTTATATATATCTATTACTCGTAACAACTAACAACAATGCAGGTATTTATATTAACGGTAAATCTCTTTTTCCATACATTCACTCTCTTAAAAAAGATACATATAGTTTATAGTTTATAAATATTATGTAATAATATTGTATATTGCATTTATAACAATATTGCATTTAAAATACGTTTAAAATACGTATAAATAAAGTATTATAAATACGAAAAATAATTGGGCTAAAAATTAGTTAATAAAAAAATATATATATAGCCCAAAATTAAACTCACGGGCCGAATGGCCTGAGCCCAACTTTTGAACCAATCGGCGGTTGGGGAAAAACCCAACCGGCGGTTGGACCCTTTTTCGTCCAAAACCAGAAACTCCTCAGTTTCTGCCCATTTACACACACTCCACACACACACTTCACATACACATACGAGAATCACATTTTCATCATCATCTCATTACGTTTTTCGTCTTTCATTATCAAAGGTATGATTTCTAACTCGTGTTTATTATTTCTCGCATTTTAAATTCCGTATTATATAGCATTATTATGTTATTTGCGAATTGTGGATTGATTACACATAGTTTGATAGTTTAAATGATTAGGAATACTTAGAAATTAGTTTAGGTTAGCTAAGTTGTGATTTTTACGGTTTGAGGATTGATTGCGGATTGTTGCGGATTGATTAGGATTAGGGCTCGATTTTAGATAGTTATTTGCATAAACGATATTTGTTAAAAACTATATTTTTGATTTAATAATATTTTGAATTAATTAAATTTTTAGCATATGACTCGATACTTTAAAACAACAATATTATAAATTTCTTAAAAACAAAATTATTATACAAATTTATTAGACTAGCTATTATTGAAATAATAATCATTTCTCCAAATTTAAAACTTTAAGTTAGAAAAACGACCATTTCAAAAATTTTGACAAAATAAATTATAAAACAAATTTAATATATAGTTATAAAAAATTTTTTTAGATAAAATATACATTTTATTAAAAATACATCTTTAGACTCTATACATGTTTAAAAATAATAATTATAAACTGATTAGTTGAATTATATAAGTCTCCACAATTAAAATTTATTTACAAACATTTTTGATTTAATGAAATGTTCATTTATCTGATTCGATATTATATTTCGAAATAAAAACATATATTATGCTTAGTTTATTGGATATAATATTTGAAAATAAACAGGTGGCTATCAAATATTAAGCAGAAATGCTGCCCAAATTTCTAATTTTTAATATATATCAAAAAGTTATTAAGATTTATATTTACGGATATCGCGACTAGACGTCAGCGAGGACTTGCACTTTTAGCCAGAGATGATTTCCAGTTACACAGATTTCTGAGATTCGAGCATGAGTCTATCACTCAGGAGCTCAGGACAGAGTACGCTGACAGATTACTGGAGCTGGTGGCACAGCCTGTTGAGGTGCCAGATGTGTTAGATTGGTATCTCATGGAGAGAGTTATTGACCCTCGCCAGGATGGGGAGACTGGAGATGTTACTCTGAGGAGGTTGATGACTCAGAGTTATATTTTACCATCAGGTGATGTTGGTTTTGTATCTCAGGCTTGGTTTCGCTTATTTCAGATTCAGGAAGTTATTTATAGAGAGCTTGTTATTGAGTTTTACACCACCCTTAGATTTGATTCCACCTCTAGGCAGTTTGACCAGCCCTTGATTTCTTTTTACCTAGGAGGTCAGCCTAGGACGATGAGTTTGATAGAGTTTAGTATTGCTGTGGGGCTATACACATTAGATAAGCTCCACAACCCAATTTTTGTGGATCATTTGACTGCGGGTATGGTTGGCCAGTATTCATCTGTTGAGATAGCTGCATATTGGAGAGATTTAGCTATTGTTGATTATGTGGAGAGAGCACCTTCTGACATTCACATGAGGAGTCCTGTTCATAGGCTATTGCATAGGTTGTTGTCATCTTCTATTTGTGGCAGACATACGGGACCTGGGAAGGTCTATCAGCCTGATTTCTTTTTCTTATACACTATGATTCAGGGGACACTGATCAATGTTCCCTGGAAATTAGTGCATTGGATGACGACCGGAGCGACTGGGTATAGGTTGACCAGTAGTTTATGTGGAGGACAGTATGTCACTAGGATAGCTAGATATTATGGTTTGACAGCTGCTGATTTTTTGACATGCACACCCGTTACACCTGGGATGTCCTTGCTAGGCGAGGACAAGTTGATTGAGTTAGGGATTATACAGGTAGGTTTACAGGAGGGGGTATTATTATGGACACCTGAGGTTGCGCCAGGACAGCAACCGGTACATAGAGCTAGATTGAGAGGACCACCTGTTCCACTGCCGCTAGTTCTTGAGATCCCAGTACCAGAGGTTGATTTACCAGCAGGTAGAGGTAGAGGTCGTGGCAGGGGTGATATGTTAGAGGATATTCAGCAGAGATTGGAGAGGATGGAGATTGCTCATGGTAGGAGATTTGACATGATTGATCAGAGGTTTACCAGGTTTGAGCAGCAGTTTGATAGATTTGAGAGGGAGAGTTATCACATATCTGATTATCAACATGAGTTATTGCAGTAGCTGTTACGAGAGAGGTCTATTCAGTTCCAGTCATATGTTCCATTAGTATTTGATGATGGAGCTGGATCTTCGAGACAGCCAGGGCAGGAGGATTCAGATGATGATTAGTTTATGTTTGATACATTTGATATATATTTTGGATGACTGTATTTATTATTACTATCATTAGTACTTATTATTATTACTATGCTAATTTGGTTGTTTATTTTTGATAGCACAAGTCTGGCAGTAAGTTCAGCATTTTATTTCATACAGTCTATTTTCTTAATGAACTTTGTGGGTATGTTCCTTGGAAACCCTCACGAGACTATAACTCGTCCACTCGGGATACCGAGGGGTTTAAAGGCTTGTTGCATATGCTAAATGCAATCGTGATTAACTACGAAAGTGTGAGTGTTGTATATTATTTTTCAAGAGATTAAGGAATCCACCAAGCAGAATTTTTCTTAGCCGATGATGAATTTTGAAAATTCAGTCAGCGGAGTTTTTCTGTTCTATTTTTCTTTCCCTTACTCACTTTTGTTTATCATTTTTATACAATGAGGGCACTGTATAATTTAAGTGTGGGGGTAGGGTTCGTAAGAAAAAGAATTTCTTTAATTAATTATTTAAGTTTCTATTTTTCTTAATTTTTACTAAAATTTAAAAATTTTAAGTGAATAACTGAGTATTTATTAGTTAGAATACTTTTGTTAAAAGTTTGTTTTGTATTTAAAAGTTTAGACTTTAATGTGGATTAACTGTTTTGTATATATAATGTAAGCTACTTAATAAATAAGTGATATATAGTTACATGATATGATGTACTAATAGGCAATCTATATAAAGATTTCTGAATTTTAAGAAATTAATATGAATAACTTGTTTATTATGTTATGGTACATAATATGATGTATGACATAAAAGTCTTAATTCTTAGATTTATCATGCGATAATTTTATATATCTTTATATTTATATAAAAACATTTGGGAGTCTACTAATTGTTTCCTCTGTTGTACGTAAGTACAGACCTGGTTTCTAATTAGTATTCTTAAATAAACTAGAAGAAAGAAGAAATTCTTGATAAATAAATAAAATAAAAATCAAACTATGTCGCTTTGTTGTACGGCTGTACAGACCTGTCACCGTTGGTTTGATTTAAAAATTTACTTTACCTGAATCAAGTTATGTCACTCTGTTGCATGTAAATGCAGACCTGTCACCAATGTCTTGATTCTTAAAAATGGATTTTATATATTTATTTGGAATATAAAAGTAAATTGCATGATTAAGTTTAAGAGTATATCATATATGGAAATCATAAGTAATATACATTCTAACAATAAAGATGTATTCAGAAGTATAAATATAGATTGTTTAAAGTGGATAAATATATTAGTAATCATTAATGAGCTATATATCGCACGAATAAAAATAATTTTTATTTGTACATTATAGTTATCCATGTTAATTAAATTGTTTAAATTTTTAATTTATAAAACAGGTTTTTAGTTTTGGTATTCTGATTTTTAAATATTAAATTTGATGCTTATTTTTGAATTTTATTCAGTATTCTACTTGAGGACAAGCAGAACTTAAGTGTGGGGATATTTGATAAGCATCAAATAGATACTATATTTTATAGTAATTTATCCCTATATTTATACATTTTTATGATTTTAGATACTTATTTTGTTAATTTTTGCAGAAATGTATTTTAATTGAAGATTAGAGAAAAGGAACGAAAATAAGACCGAAACTGAAGAAATTAAAGTAATTGAAGAAAAGAAGATTTAAACCTTAAAGAAATGAAGACTAAGATAATAATATTGAAGATTTGGGCCAAGAAAACAAGTTGAATCCGTTTAAGAAGAAAGAAAAGCCCACATTGAAGCCCAAACCCGTTTTTGGAATATTCTGGAAAAACAATCCAACCAGCGGTTGGATTAACCAACCGGCGGTTGGGGTAAAGGTTTCAAGTCGGTGTAAATCGCAGAGTTGGAGTGGGATTCAATTAACTCCAACCGGCGATTGGGAGTTCCAACCGGCGGTTGGAGGGTCGGCCAGAAACATTATAAATAGAGGCTTAGTTTTAGCTAAACCATATACGATTCTTAGAATACAAAGTCGATTATTAAGGTTTTAGGTTGACTAGAGGTGCGAATTTGGAGGCTAAGGAGCTAGGGTTTGAAGGTTTTCATCCCTAGGAAAAGCTAGTTCGTCAATTGGTTCGGTTTCTTTATCCTTGTAACTTCACTAACCTTTTGGGTTACTATGGATATTGTTTATTTGAAATAATTGCTTGTTAGATTTTCATTATGAATGTTTAAATGTATGTTTATTATATGAATTATATGTTTATGTTGGAACTATATAATTGAATATTATTATGCAAGAATTATGTGTTATATTATGTTAATGATCATAATTAACTGATTTATAGATAAACTTCACTAATCTTTTGGGTTTTTAAATTAAGTGACTATGTTTCATTAGATGTTAAGTAGCATTATAATTCAACCGACCCTGGAATTGCATCAATAATATGCTGATAGATCTTAATAAATAGTGATACTTTACATAACCTTTGACTGTATTGCTATATGAGAATTATCATAACCTTTGAGGTTTTCTACATTAGTAAATCACAATAATAATAGCCAACACGCAAATAGACATAAGTTGATATAATAAGTTTAATAAATAATAGTTTAAATAGTCATAATCTTCTATCCAATTGAGTATTCTTAAGTTGTTCCTTAAAACTTATCTATTAAGAATTGGTATCAAGTATACATATGTTCGATCGGAACTAAAACGTCCCCCCTATCTTATATATTATTGTATAAATTGTATATTGATTGTAATAATTGTAATTAGGATAAATAAATAGTTAGTTATAGATTAAATCACGTTCCCTGTGTTCGAATATGGACTTACTTATAAAACTATATTCTATGATCAGGATAACACTTGCCTGAATTGTGTGATAGTATTATTTAGTATTTCCTTAATTAAAACTTGTGATTATAATTGCCTATACTTAGCACACATCAGCACTTCTTCATCAACTCAATCTCAGAAGTTTGCACTCACTAAAGACAACGATATCATCACTGGAGAAAATGCAACTTCCACATCATCAACTGTCAAATACGAGCCGAGGAAGGATGCATTCTCTGATAAAACAGAATGGGTTGAAATAGCTTCAGCCAACGCATCAGATTCACCTCTTGAAGAGTCAGACTTCCAAACAGAGTTTGATGAACTCAAGAGAGATGAAATTGCAAGAATGAAACCTTCCACTAAAGAACCGCCGGAATTGGAACTGAAGGAACTACCCTCTCAGGAATATGCTTTTCTCGAAGGAACTTCACACTTACCAGTTATCATATCCAAAGATTTGAAGCTTGAGGAAAAAGCCGAGCTCATCCAAGTGCTTAAGTCACGTAAAAAGGCAATTGCTTGGAAAATCTCTGACATACAAGGGATCAGTCCAAACTACTGCACATACAAGATTTTAATTGAGAACGACTTTAAGCCATCAGTTCAGAGACAGAGGAGAGTAAACTTGAAGATTCAAGACATGGTCAAAAAGGAGGTTATCCAACTTCTTGATGCTGGCCTGATATACCCTATTTCTGATTCTCCATGGGTTAGCCCCGTACAGGTTGTTCCAAAGAAAGGAGGTATGACGGTGATTACAAACGAACATAATGAACTTATCCCAACAAGGACCATCACCGGTTGGAGGGTCTGCATTGACTATCGCAAACTGAACGAAGCCACTCGCAAAGATCATTTCCCTCTTCCGTTTATTGATCAGATGCTTGAGAGATTGTCAGGAAATGAGTTCTATTGTTTCCTCGATGGATTCCCTGGCTATTTTCAAGTACCTCTCATGCTTGAGAGATTGTCAGGAAATGAGTTCTATTGTTGCCACCAAGAAAAGACAACATTCACATGTCCCTATGGAACATTCGCCTACTGACGTATGCCTTTTGGGTTATGCAATACACCTGTAACTTTCCAGAGATGCATGGTGGCAATTTTCCATGACATGATTGAGCAGCGTATGGAGGTATTCATGGACGATTTCTCGGTCTTTGGAGACTCCTTCACATCTTGTCTTTCCAACCTAGACATGATGCTAGCTCGATGCGAAGAATCAAACCTCGTTCTGAATTGGGAAAAATGTCACTTCATGGTGAAGGAAGGAATAGTGTTAGGACATCGGATATCTAAAGAAGGAATTGAAGTCGATAAAGCTAAAGTTGATACTATCTCGAAACTTCTAGCACCTACTTCTGTGAAAGCCATCCAAAGTTTTCTAGGTCACGCTGGATTCTACCGTCGCTTTATTAAGGATTTCTCTAAGATTTCTCAACCTATGACTCATCTTCTCGAAAAAGATACTCCGTTTGACTTTACAAATGACTATCTTAAAGCTTTTAACTACTTGAAGGAACATCTCGTGCATGCACCGATCATGGTTGCCCCCGATTGGAGTTTGCAATTTTAAATCATGTGCGACGCCAGTGATTTCGCAGTTGGAGCTGTACTAGGACAACGGAAGGAGAGACACTTTCAACCGATTTACTACGCCATCAAAACTCTTACAGACGCTCAAGAAAACTATACAACCACTGAGAAGGAGCTGCTAGCGGTAGTATTTGCTTTTGATAAATTCCGTTCCTATCTTATTTTGTCCAAAACTATTGTCTATACAGATCATTAAGCTCTTAAGTATCTCTTCAAAAAGCAAGATGTTAAGCTAAGACTGCTGCGCTGGATTCTGCTTCTACAAGAATTCGACATAGAAATCAGAGATAAAAAGGGAGCAGAAAACGTTGCAGCTAATCACCTTAGCCGATTAGAAAATCCAGCATTGGAGAAACTTGAAGAAAGAGATATTCAAGACCAGTTTCCAGATGAACAACTCATGAACATCGGAAAGCACCACTAGGGACCTCGATCATCATATGATCCCTGGTATGCTGATATTTCCAACTTCCTGGTGGGAGGAATTGTCCAGAAAGGAATGTCAACTTCTCCAAGATGAAACTTCTTCCGCGACTCAAAGAATTATTTTTGGGACGATCCTTTCCTCTTTAAGGTCTGTCCCGATCACATCATCAGAAGATGCATCGACGGGAAAGAAGCCGAACATATCCTCTACCAGAGCCACCATGGACCAAATGGAGGCCACCATGGAGCTAACAAGACCGCACGGAAAGTGTACGATGTCGGCTTTTATTGGCCAACCATTTTTCAAGATTCTTACAAATTGGTGAGACGCTGGGATGCTTGCCAATGATTTGGTAACGTGTCCGCACGCAATGAAATGCCACTTACCAACATCCAAGCTTGTGAAGTCTTCGACATTTGGGGATTAGATTTTATGGGACCCTTCCCTAAATCTAACGGTAAAGAATACATTCTGGTTGCTGTTGATTACGTTTCCAGGTGGGCCGAAGCACAAGCTCTCCCAACAAACAATGCCAAGGTCGTCACTAAGTTTCTCAAACAACTATTTTGTCTATTTGGAGCTCCAAGAGCCATAATCAGTGATCGCGGCACACATTTCTGCAATATTTACCTAATGAAAACATTGCAACAGTACGGCGTCACTCACAAAACTTCAACAGCTTATCACCACAAACCAATGGGCAAGCTGAAGTGACAAATAGGGCTTTGAAATGAATCTAAGAACAAACGGTGTTCAGTCATCGGGAAAAATGGTTCGATAAATTAGATGATGCATTGTGGGCATTCAGAACGGCATATAAAACATCATTAGGAACCACACCATATCATCTGGTTTATGTTAAAGCATGTCATCTACCGATAGAGTTGGAATATAAGGCATACTAGGCGCTGAAGAAATGTAATTTAGACATTCCCACCATAAGATCCCATAGGAGAATGCAGCTTAATGAACTGGCTGAGTTAAGAGATAAGGCGTACGATAGCTCCCTTAAATACAAAGAAAGAACCAAGATGCTCCATGATGCAAGACTCAAGCTATCAAAGTTTAAACCAGGGGATAAAGTACTTCTCTTTAACTCACGCTTCAGGAAGTTCTCTGGAAAATTCAAAGTCAGGCGGAGCGGGCCATTTATAGTCTCAAAGGTATTTTCCTTCGGAGCAGTTGAACTCGAAGCCCCGGAAGGTAACTTTAAAGTTAATGGTCAAGGCTTGAAACATTACATTGAGGACCTCCCCATTAATGAGGAAGTCTACATTTTTGAGCCACCTTGAATTATTCTCAGGTATCAAGAGTCAAGCTAGTGACTCTCTCTTAAACAAGCGCTCTTGAGAGGCACCCTAAGCTTATCTTAGAATAATTTTTCTTTTATTTCTTAAATCTTATCTAGTATTATCATTCCTAACTAAATAATGCAGGATAGCTACTTATCTGACAGCCTTTGAAATTTTCAAATATGAGATAAGTCTTCATTATTAAATATGCAAATGCAGAAGTCCTGGTGACACTTACAAATTAAAATATTTTACGAACAATCATCAGTTCTTTTCGCATTTGTATATTCATATAAACTTGAATGTTACCTGTTTTGTTTATGTTTTTCAGATGGATCCAGTAGAAACCAGTAAGGAGAGCAAGAAGCGAAAGAAAACCCGTAGAGGCAAGAAGAAGAAGACTGTTGTTCAGGATGAGAGTATGATTGATGTACTAACAACTTCAGGGGAGCATTTGAGTCCTGCTGCACCACAGTTTGCCCCAGCATCTGGGACGATCCCGACCTTGGATTATGGGATCACTACTGCCGATCCATCAGCTGCTTGGGCGCTCTTTCAGAGATTGTCCATTCATCATGATTCAATGGCTGAGATTCGTGAGGCAGTCGGTCTACCGAGACTTCAGGACATCCCTTACAGGCTAGGGTTTGGTCCGAGAGCTTCTCGTCCACCATGGTCATTCTTCCCTCCTGCACCTAGCAATACTGATGCTCCAGCATAGGATCCGGGTCCTTCGAGTTCACACATTGATCCTGCTGGGATGCTCACAGCTGCTAGCTGACTTGATGTACCATCACCTTCTACTGTCCTCCAGGATGCTGCCCTTGCTGCCCTTTACCATGTTGCTGTTGGTGAGTTTGATCCTGATATGGATGATCTTCTAGATGATTAGTTTATCTTTACTTTATTATGTTTACAACTTATCTACTTTATTTATGTCTATCATACTACTATTATGTGATATTTGGTGATTATGACTCTATTTATGGCTATTTGCAGAACTCAGTATTCGTAGGAATGGATGATCTTAAAAGAAGTCTGGTCCAATCAAACTCCAGCAAATCACTCGCACCACTCCTTCACGAATCTGGTCCTATATCCAGTACCCACCAATCGTAGGGAAGTACCTGTCTAGTTCTTATGATCTTTATTATGATAATTTATGCTCACGCCTACTTAAAACTCTAAGTGTGGGATTAACACCCCATAATTAGAAAACTTGAAATTTTTAATTGACTTAATGCAAAACCCTAAGTGTGGGATTCTCCCTACTTAGTGTAGAAACATTGAGTACAATGTTTATTTTTAAGTGTAGGATAGCAGTATACTCTTCGCTAACTTGTTTAGATCAAAAAATTTCGAAAATTGTCCTCAGTGAATAACTAGACCCTTACTTTGTCCAAAAATTTTAAATTTTTTCTCTAAAAACAGTCTTGCTTCGATAGTAATCGAACTACTCATTCAGCAGACTGACCTTTTCAAAGGTTTTTGAGTCAATAAGTTAAGAAAGAAGTACAGCTTTTTTTTGCAAGTATTCAAAAGTCGGTAAAAAGAGGTCGGAACATGTCAGACTCTAGCTAATTTTGAAATGAAAGTCTAAGAGGGACATCGCGTGACTGGGCACATACAGCCTATATTTGTGGTGAGGTGACTTGAGCCTAATATAAGCATTCATTTTTAATGCTTCACTTTCATTTGTTGTGTGTGACCGGTGCATGCATTCGGAATTAGAACTTGCTCCTGGTATGTATTTCGAGACCATATTGACAGGTGCCATACGTGGCATAGGTGCAATTAAATGACCTAGACATTTACTTAGGATAAAACCCGTTTTTGTCATATCTCTTCAAGCCTAACCCTGCCGATACTCACTTTTAGTATCGATGATCCGTCTAGAAAACCCTGTTGAGCCTTAACCTTTTCGTTTCTTATAAACCCAAATTTTTAAGCCCACTCACTTCCATACCTACCAAAACCTTATCTTAGAATTTTTAAATTTATTGAAAAATACTATTTAGATATTCTTTTTGTTTTCCTTCAAATTTCACAAGTTTCGTGTTTACTTAAAACCTCTCGCGTGCGTTCCATAATCAATATTCAAAAAATCAAGAGTCGTATGGTGCGGAAAATTGGCACAAAGTAAATTCGAAATTGTCAAAAGGATTGAAAAATGAAAGGATTTCAAAATGGGTACAAAGAATATAAAATTCTCTTAGAAATTCCTTGGCAAAGAAGTTCTTAGCCAAAAAATACAGAAAAAAGAAAAAGAAATAAAAATGTGTATGTGAAATAGAGCTAAGTGCTTCATATCTCTCAAAAAAAAAACTCCGATTCCTGAAAATATAAATCTTCATTGCGTTCTTGAGGATAAAAGTCCATATAGCTATCTTCTTCCCTCATTGATTATCCGTTTCCGTTTTCATTAAAAGTGTATCTAAATAAAAAAATTTCAAAAAGTTTAAAGATCCTAAGATAAACAAAACCCCTTAAACTACAAAATAAATCCACTGTTCATACCCTTTCAACCCCCACTTCACAACACTCTCAAATGTTTGGTGATAATTAGTGACGTCCCTGTCTAAGTGGTAGAGATTTGATTCTCGATCAAGCCTATGACGATGAATGCTGCATGACTGGTATATGAGCGATTTCGTTTGTTTAGAATGATAGGGAACCCGATACACTTTGAGGGAATTGAGAGACCACCTGGTGAGATCGCCCAGTCATGTATATTCCAAGATCGCGAGAATTGAAAGAATGCCTAAGATAATCAATTTATAAATTCTTTAGACACGTCATGGGAACATCTCCCTTTTCTGTGTCGGAACAATATTTGTTTAAAATCCGTGCCCTTTTTCGTTTCTTAAAGACTCACCCATAAAATGTTTTTTCTCAATAATTAAAGTTTTTGGCAAATGACGGTTTGGAGTTTGCTTGAGGACAAGCAAAAGTCTAAGTGTGGGATACTTGATTTGACGCAAAAAGTCACATTTTTGTGCACCTTTTCAAGCCCATTTTGGTTTAAATCTTTTAATAAACATCAAATAATTAATGTTTTATGCTAAAAATGTAAAATGAACCAAAACTTAGACTTCCTTTTGAAAAATCACTTAAAATGCTCAAATAACGAACAAATCAGAGCTAAAACGATCCACTTGTGTTTCTGACGTATAATTAAGCTAAACTGGCCTAATTTCTGTCACATTGATTTTCAGGAAAATACAAATCCGTGGGCGCAAGAATTGTTCGAATCTGACAAGTAACAAAGAAGTTAGAGCCAACCGAAGATCACAAGAACTACGACAAGTGCACAAGACTTACGATCCAGCACACAAGAACAAGACCCAGGGTATACCACCCCATAGGGGCCGTATACCACCCCTAGAGGGCCGTATACGCCCCTTTAGGGCCGTATACCCCCTCTAAGGGGTGGTATACCCCCCTTTTGGGGTGGTATACCCCCTTTTTGGTGCCGGATATGCCCTATTCGCTACCGAATATGCCCTATTTGCTACCGAATACGCCCTATTTGGTGTCGAATATGTCCCTTTTGGTGTCTAATTTCTTAACTCGAGGGTGTATTTCAGTGTTAAAATAGGAGCGAGGGTGTTAAGTGTAAATTTGTAACTTGAAGCCTATAAATAGAGGCTTTCACCTCCTCATTTCTCATCCCCTCACCATCCATAAAAATCTCTTATTCCACACACACTTGCTCTCTCTAGAATAATATTAGTAGTTAGTTAGCTAGTAGGAGTAGAGTAGCAAGCTTACGAGCTTTGTACGGAGTCGCTCCAAGACCACGGTTGCATAGATTTGTTTTAACGCCTAACAGGTTCTATTATATTATCCTTTCTTGTTATTTTTAAATATGTTGTGCTATTGTCATGATTATTTAAGAATGCATTCTATGATAATTGCTATGTTAGGCTAGACAAATCTTTGTTTGCTATGATAAATGTTATGCTAGGGTAGTTATGCTTTAAACAATGTTGTTACTCTGCTTCTATGAAATTAGGATATGCTTGAATTTATAAATTAATTCTCTAATATTTTATTTACCCAACTTATGCTGTGGTTTGAAACCTATTGATATAATCCGGCCAATTGTAGAAATAGGTCCCTCAACTATTCTATGTCTGAATGATTCGATGAACTCGGCATGGCCGCTGTTCTCCTGATTGAATCAAATCAGAGGAGACACGGAGCATATGATTAGAGATAAATTAGAATTAATCCCATATATCGGATGCTTTTGAGAGAACTTTCGGAGCATCCGTGACTTAAACATTAATCCAGAAACTCTGCCTGAAATAAACTGATATTTATCCATGTTACACTACTGCATGTTCTTGTTTGATTGTTGCTCTAGGGTTTACATGCTAGTATTTGTTTTTTTAACTGTGGTTTTTGGGTTTATGATTAGGTTTTCAAACATAGAATAATTACATACGACAGTTTAACATGCTAGAATAATTACAATGATCTGTATGAAATAATGTCGAACAATTTAACCGATCATTAGACAGACTTTCCCAACTTATTCCGCGGGGTCATTCCTGTTCACTTTATTGTTTATTCAACCATTCGTGCCACGATACGGACGTCTCAGATGACCGAGACTGAGGAATAGGATTCGAGGTTAGTTGTCGGTTAAATTGGTACTACATTTGGGAGAACTTCCGGTGTAGCTTACACTCCATATATGTTATCCATGTGACATGTTATTTATTTTATTGTGGACAACTCTACGTTAGATAAGTAAAAGGATATGAGTTATGGCCCATTGGGACATATACAGTCATGACATGGGATCTCTGGGCGAGGCATCGGAAATACCGTAAAACGGATCAATACTTGGTATATCGCTGGAACCACCTCTGGTGAAGTACAAATGCGTGGAAGCCACGAAAAGGCCGTAGGTACAGTACTATGTTGAACATCGTTCAGAGACCCCAAATCAGCACTGCGAGGATTCATTATAATTAGAGCCCCAATCCTCATAACTACTCCTAAATAGCATATACTGACATCATAGAAAATACTTACGTAATCTATAGATCTCTCAGCGACTACACTCCTCATTTACCTTTCTGTTTTTAGTTTAAGTAGAATAGAAAACAAAACCCCTCAAAAAGTTTTAATCTTAGCTAAATTACCAAAGATAATTAATCCTCTTAAGATCCCATTCCCGTTGTGGTTTGAGAACGACACTTGAGTCATACCTACCGTTTATACAAGTAGTGGTGTAACTTAGGCTTCCCAGCAAAATATAAATTTTTAAAACCCTCTGATTTGCAACCCGACTAGAAAGTCAGCAATGACAGGGAAGCCATTCCTTGACCGACCGTTGGGAGGCGATCACACTCCATAAATCATTGGGTACCCGTCTTGACATGAGTACTGCATACCACCCTAAAACCGACGGCTAAAGTAAATGAACGATTCAAACACTGGAAGACATGCTACGAGCCTGCGTAGTTGATTTTGGTGGAAACTGGGAAAAACATCTACCGTTGTGCGAGTTTTCGTACAACAACAATTATCATTCCAGCATTAAGGCTGCACCCTTCGAGGCACTGTACGGTCGTAAGTGCCGATCACCATTTTGTTTGACCAAAATGGGGGACAGTCAACAGACTGGCCCTGAACTTATACACGAAACCACCAAAAAGATCTTCGAGATCCAAAACAAACTCAAAGTCGCACGTGACCGTCAGAAAAGTTATGCTGGCGTGAGACGCAAACCACTCGAGTTCCAGGTTGGGGATCGAGTACTACTTAAAGTTTCACCTTGGAAAGGTGTCATTCGTTTTGGTAAACGCGGAAAACTAAACCCCAGATACATTGGACCTTTTGAGATCCTCGAGAGGATTGGTCCAGTGGCATATCGATTGCAGCTGCCACCCGAGCTCAGCAGCGTGCACTCCACTTTTCACATTTCTAACTTGAAGAAATGCCTGTCTGATGAGACACTTATTATTCCACTCGATGAAATTCGTATCGACGACAAGCTTCATCTTATTGAAGAACCCGCTGAAATCATGGACCGTGAGGTCAAACAACTCAAAAAAAGTCGTATTCTCATCGTTAAGGTCAGGTGGAATTCACGGCGTGGGTCGGAATTCACCTGGGAACAAGAAGACCAAATGCGACTCAAGTATCCTTAGTTATACGCTGAAGCTACTCCAAACACGGCCTCGAACTAAATTTTGGGACGCAATTCTTCTAACAGGGGTGATACCCGCAAAATTAGGACTAGTGATTAGTGCCTAATCAACAAATAATACATGTAATTAGTTCTGTGTTAGGCTAATTAATGCATCAAAATATATATTGATGAATATATACAATTATGCGATTTGATTAAATCGTGCTCATTTTAAATCGAATGGAATTCAGTTCAATTAATACGGATGTTGGTGAATAATTTTATTAAATAATATTACATTATTTAATACAACCATTATATCCAAAATATTATTTTGATATTATTTCAATTCAATTTTGTATCGTACAAATAAGCGTCTACGCGATTTAAAATTTTACACGCGCAAACAATCAAAACAAATAAAAGTTTTATTTTATAACTCAAATATAAAGTACCTGATAAATACTTTCACAAAATATTGATTAAACATTCATATTTTAAAACGTATATTTAAACGTATAAAATAATTAAATTAAAGTTTAAACAATCGGAAAACGAACACCACAAGGAGCGCAATCGCGGGGAATTAAAATTTGGGAGATCCCGCCCCTTTTCCCCCCAAAACCGGCTCCACCCTCCCCACTCCCCCCTTCTCATTTCATTTTCTTCTTTCTTTTCTCCCTCTCTCTCATTTTCTCTCCAAAAATCACCACACCAGCACCACCATTAAACCACCAAAAACTACCTCAAAACCACCTCAAATTTCAGAGGTCATTTGGAGAAAAGCATTCGCCTCGTCCCGATCTACATTCACATCTTCTCGAAATCCTCTCGCGCTAACTTGTAAGTTTCCGACAAATCTCGAAAACGCTTAGATTTCATATATTTTACTTGAAAGTTTATTTAAGCTTGAAATGTCCAAATATGGGTTGGGTAAAAGTTTCGGGTCACACGGAAACCGGAAAACACATTTTCAACACAAAATCCATCCATCAGATTTAAGTGTCGCACGACCAGATCCAGTATAGCGTCACTTCCTTAAGTGATACATTAAGTGTCGCTTAAAACCCTAATCTTGTGTCTCTTGTCTAAGTGCCGCATAAAACCCCTTTATCCCGACACTTGCCTAAGTGTCGCAAATTCAATACCCGACACTCCTAACCGACACTTCTAGCGACACTTGTCTAAGTGTCACCTATAATTGAATTTTGATTTCGTCCGACACTAACCCTAGTGATGCAAGACCCTGAATACCGACACTTGCACCCGACACTTCCTTAAGTGTCGCCCTCTATGCGTCACTTCCACAAGTGACGCCACTAGTTCAGAATTTACCATTTTATGCGACACTTCCTGAGTGTCGCCTAAACCCCTAAGTGTCGCTATAAGTGACGCTAAAAACAGAATGCTTACAAACTATTTTCATACTAAGTGTCAAACTTGTATAACTTCAAACACTTATACGATACGACTTCTAAAACACATTGAGACATACTTTTAAGTATAACACTTCAAAACCATAATGATAATGTTGAGATTATTATTACAAACAATCACCAATGGGCCATACACGTTTTCAAAACATAATCAAATGAACCAAGTCGTAGTAACTTGGACAAGTTAATCAACCATGTCGTAGTAATTTGGACATTCTAGTTAGACGAACAACTTCAAAGGTAGTCTTTATAGATACCTACTTACATTTATAACCATCGCGTGTCGTGGACACCCTCAGGTTACAAGTCTTCGGACATCACTACTCAGCTAATCAACTCAATTTTATTAACTTAAACTCTCAAGACTCAGGTGAGTCTCATAGCCCCTATTTTACTGTTTTACTCAGGGGTGTGATATACTGCTCGTTTTATTTTAACTATATGAATGCAAGTACAAAATCAAACAAATACTACATGAGTTATCTCACTAATCTTTTTAAAGCCCTCCTCAGCATAGTTTGGTAATACATTGTAGCGTGAATATTAGTATACGATACCATATAGGATTGACCATCCTCGTCCGGGTTAGCACGCACTAACTGGTTAAACGAACGTATTAATATTTGTTCAGACAAGTGTAGATTAGGCACTCATGGGAGGCACCTCGATCAGGATACCTTAAATGTGGACCTGACACCTCAAGTTAAGCTCAGACTATGTGCTCATGGCTGTATAACTTTTAATTTGCTTAATTGCACTTTAAATTCAATTAAATCTTGCGGCTCATACGATATGTTTTGACATACAAACCTGTGAGCTCACCAGCGATTCACTGATCCATTTTAGCATGTATCACAGGTACTCAGCAGTAGGTTAGACTGCCTTCAGGATATCATTAGCTCGAGTCATCATGCAAAATATTCAGAGATTTAGCTGCATTATTATATTTTGTATTTTGTATAAATTAATATGTATGTAAATCTCTGAATTTAGAATCTGAGCTAATGTCAACTATATTTTGATGTAAACTTTGTTTAAATCAATACAATTATAAAACGATGCATATAGTGGTCGTTCATTATATACCTTGTGTGTTTTGATATTTGATTATTCGCGCCCTGACCTGATTCGCTTTCACAACCCGAATTTGGGGGTGCGACAATAAAAGAGTCCCGAACAGCTTATACACCAGAAATTCACCCTTTTCCAAGCTCGTTTTGACTACTTAAAACTTCATGAACATTTTCAAGTAAATTATCTAACGTTTCCCCGTGTGTTAGATTTTCAAAACATATTTTTACATAATTTTTGACCAAAGATAAGTACTTCAAATAATTACAAATATAACCCCATGTCCAGCAGCTCAAAATGTTGATATAGGTCCAAAGATTAATTTATATCTCAAGTTTTACTTATCCACAGAAAACACGATAAACAAAAAAAAAATTTTAAGCTAACTAAATGTGTGGTCTTTAGGAAAAGACCTCACATCGTTTTGAGTTTTGTACACAGATTTATGACCTCATGAAGTTGGTGCTATAATATGTCTTCCGAAACAGATTTGCTTTATGATTTTATAAATTCATTTCGGGTAGTAAACGGTGTCGAAAAATTACGAAACCAGTTGAAAATGAAAGCTAACATCTTGTACTTAATTTTACTCACTTGATTCGACATTTTTGGTTAAGTCTAGAGTACAAAACTGCTCGTTGAAGTCGGAATAAATTTTCTGATAAGGAAACAATGTGTACTTTGTGTATATTTAGTTGTACTAAAACGTTTTTAAGTATAGTTTTAGCAAGTTTTTGTACATGATCTTTAAGAGTGAACAATCTAACATGAAAGTACATGAAAATCTATGAAAAAAATATAAAGGAGTAATGTTTTCCGTACAAAGCTTTTAGATGAAAAAGCTAAAAGAAGAACGAATGATGGTGCTTTTGTCTTGTTTACTCCTTGAAATCCTTTGAAGAAATGACGGAGATTATGAATGATGATGATGATGATGATGATGATGATGATGATGATGATGGTGATTGTTGTTTGTGGGGTTTTCGGGCTGTGGAATCAACCGAGAGAAAGAGATTGAGATGGAGAGAATGAGAAGTATTGTGTAAGTGTGTGTAAGTTGAAATGAGAGTGTGGTTCTTGTACAAGTAATAGAGGACAAATGAGTATGGTGGTTATTATATGGGAAATTTGTCCAATCATAGGGGGATGGGGATTCTAATGCTTTATCCCCCAATTAAATTAGTTGGGTATTTAGGTCATTAACCAATTATTTGCGTTTAGTGTTTAAACAATTTACGCGTTAGTTTGTTTCGTTTAGTTAACGGAAATTTAAAAGTTAACTTTTCTTGATGTAGTACTCTCAATACTTAGTTTCGTGTTTCTAAAATATTCGTTAAATTTCATTTTGTCGTTAAATTTTGTTTGCGAACTTTCATCGCGTTCGTTACTTTTAAATCTAGAACGTTTGTTCGTTAATCGTATAGACGTTTATGTTTAAATATTTATAGCATAAAAATTACTCGTAAATAACTACTATTTGACTATAAAATAGCTTTATGTTATTTAAAAAAATGTAGCACCAACGATCGTATTTTTGTCGGACTCAATCCGATTGTTTTCGCGTAATTATAAATAATTACATATTTTGTAATACATCAAGTATTAAAAGTTGTGGCTTATGCTAGACTTATCTCATTAAAATAGTTTAGTTTTCATTTAGTAGGGAATTATCGTAAGTAATGCACGTTCTTAAATGTACGAAATAGTATAAAATTTTGAGGGGTGTCACATTCTCCCACTGTTAAAGAAATTTTGTCCCGAAATATTAGTCAAATCATGAGCAACTGGCGTTTGTCCAAAAAGACGCGGGTATTTATTTCGTATTCCGTTCTCGTGCTCTCATTTCTATTGTGACATTTCTGCTTATCTCAATAATCCTGACGGCTTTTGGTATTCGGCTTTGACATTTGTACAGGTCAGATGTTTGCTATCCTAGGTGTCGATAAACGTTTTCTCCAAAGTTTTCTCCTAACAGTAATGATATACATATCAACTTCTCTAAATACACGACCTCGACAACTTTTTTAAACAATCCCTAACGACTACGATGTCTAGGTCAAAGGAATGACCCTTTTTGGGTTTGGGTACATCAGGGTAGTGTTTACTCAGTTTTGACCAACTTACCATCTGTTGGTTTTTTGACAAACTTGTTACTTAGCTTAAAGGGGTTCTGTTCCCAAAGGTGGTCTAAACTTGATGGACACGAAACTAAAATCGACTTTTGAATCAAATAACACATAGGTATAATGGTTATTTACTAGGAACGTACCAGTGACGGTGTTAGGGTCCTGATGTGCCTCCTGTGCTCTAATGATGAATGTTCATCCATGAGCTGGTTGATTGTTGTTGTTGGCTCGATTGTTATTGTTGTTGTTACCACGTTTGTGCTTATTGTGGTTGCGGTTGTGGTTGTTTTAGTTGTTGAGCTTTGGGCACCAGTTTCGGTAGTGTTTTGGGTCACTACATGCGAAACACCCAGGGTTTTGTCGCTCGTTGTTTGTTGGGTTGGGAGGGATATTTCTGCACGTCTGGACTCGGTGTCTCCATTGTTTGCAGTTACCACAGAAGTGGTAATCTCCTTCGTGGTGCCTTTCGCATTTCCCACACTTGGGTCTGTTACCTAGGAAGGGTTTTGGTTCAGTTGTGGTGGTAGTGTATGCCCTAGAGTTTCCCGAATGTTTCTTGTTCTGTTGATCCTTTCGGTCACTTCCTCCACTGTTCCATTTTCGTTTCTCGCTCCCAAATCTAGCAATCTCAGTAGTGTTCGGTTCACTCCTTCCCACCATAGTTTTCTTTGTCCAAGTTCCCATCCTAATTGCCTCATCAGTCAGAATCTGCGCTAAACTAACAGCGCTTCTGAAAGTGTCAGGTCGAGATGATGTGACCAAACTTCTGATCTGTGTTACCAATCCCCAGATGTAGCGTTCAATGCGTTTGTACTCCGGTGTCACCATGTGGGGTACTAGGCGTGCTAGTTCCTAGAATTTGGTTGTGTATCCCGTGACATCGGCACCAATCATCTTGATGTCCCATAGTTCCATTTCAATCTTTTGCAACTCGCTACGTGGACAAAACTCATCTAATATCATCGTTTTCAGATTTTCCCATGTGATGGAGTGGGCGACTTCTCGTCCAAGGGTTTGGACTTGAGCATTCCACCAAGTCAGTGCCTTGTCAGTTAGTGTGCAAGTGGCATACTTCACCATACGGTTGGGTACACACTCGCTGATGTCAAGCACCGATTCCATCTACTCAATCCAGTGGATGATTCCAATAGCACCCTTAGTTCCGCGAAAAGTGCTTGGTTTGCAAGCCATAAAGGTTTTGTACGAGCACCCTTGTTGGGAATTCTCAGGATTTTCGGTCATATTGTTTCTTTCCGTGTATTTGCTATTATTTAATCTCTCATCGCGATTGCGACTTGCCTCATACTGGGCAATAGCTTCGGCTACTTGTCGAGAAATGATTTGCTCCATTTTTTCCTCGTTGGGAGGTGTGGTGTTTCATCGACTGTTCCTAGTATTTCGTTGCTTTGGTGGCATGATTTAGTTCTACAATGAATAAAGTGTAGAAGTCAATGCCAGTGTGAGGAGTGTGAAAATGGTAGTTCACATTGTTTAGTTATTGAACAATAAGAAGAATTAATGTTATCCCCATTACGTATCATACGTTTTTGAAATTCTCATACGACTTAGTACAATATAATCACGTTGGCTTGGCATTATTATATTATGCTAAATACATACTTATTTTCATCACGTTTAATACAATCAGGCTCATACGAAATCTATGCAAAAGTCAATGATTTAGAGATAGTACGATTCAAAGAATACAAGACATAATCAATCATACTATATATCATACAACGATTGAAAACATTCGTACATAAGTTTTTATACAAATTGTGACAGCGTTCTTATATGCCCATCGAATAGGAGCTTTTGTACAATATGGCGTAGGTACAGCTTGTCGTATGTAGGTTTAACGAAGGTAAGTTAAGTACATCCCTACAGCTACCATCAATCTCGTCATCATCAAACTGACCCCAGCTACGATCTCTGTTACTCATGCATGCTACTCCAGCATCTCTACACAGGCACGGGTAGCATGGGCAGCTTCATTATCCAAGTTCATATGGCCCTCTATGAGTTTAAAGTGCTCGTATGTGGAGATCATATCCCCATCCAGTCGAGAGGTGTCACTCTATAGCTCCCTGATGTCGTTGTGTGTGTCGGAGAGGTTCCTAAATAGATAGTGAAGTACGGCAACCAAAGTAGGGACAGTTATTTCAATAGGTTCACCAGTAAGAGTAAGAGGCGGTGGTGTTTGAGAAGACTCCCCGATTTCATAGGTAGAAGGGATTCCCTCAAGCATTCTCTAATGCTTTAGTAGTTGTGGTATCCAGTCCAGATGGGTAGTCTTGAGTTTCTTGAGTGGCGGTCCCTCTGGTGGTTCCATGAACATGTTCTTTGTTTCATCTACCCTAGACGCTACGTTAGGCATTGTTGTATGCATAGTTGGTTGGTTTTCTTAGACAGACGTATCATTGTTGTCATAATCATGTTCAGACGGGTCCTCATCGGAGTCGACCACGTGAATCGGGTATTGTCTAGACAAGCTGAGAAAATAAAATTTGCGTATAGTGATACAGTGTTATGCAAATGCATGAATGAATGAATGCATGCCCATTTATAGGGTTATAGTCTAGGTCTCTAAGACTTATAGGTCACTAAATACTTCTAGTTCGCTATAACAAATGGCTCTGTTACCAAAGTCTGTCACACCCCGAAAATGGTCAACGATGGTCAGCGGAAGCATTTGTGTACGGAGGTGGGGGCGTGATGTAAGCATTGGATCATACATTCACAGAGCTTATGATTATCACACAACAATTATTATTAAGATGCCATAAATAAAAGTTGTTAAAAAAGCTACGGCTTATAAAGTCGTAGTAGTAGTAGTAGTCTTATCAAAATAACAAATTCGTTACGAGTAGAATAAAAGTTGGAAGTTAATAAGTATGACTAAAAGTATTAGTTATACGAAAGAAATCCCTTTGTTACAAAAGTGGCATCCTAATTCGTCAAGGGTAGTAGTTGTCCTGAATGCATGCAATTCTTAAGTCACTGCTAACTCCCGGAAAAAAAATAGTAAAACGTCAACAAAAATGTTGAGTGAATTGATAGGTTTTGTACATTGCAAGTTTGTAAATCTTTCGCTGCAAATATGTCTTGCAATGTAATTTAGTTGGAAATCAAATTGTTGATTTAAATAGTAGTCAAATCGTTGTTTAAATCATAGTCAAATCGTGACAGAGTAGTTGTTTAAGTAGTAGTCAAACCGTGACTAAGTAGTTGTTCAACTAGTAGTCAAATCGTGACTAAGAAATTGTTTAAGTAGTAGTCAAATCGTGACTAAGTAGTTGTTCAAATAGTAGTCAAATCGTGATTAAGTAATTGTTTAAAACAGTTGGTGAACTCGTTTATAAATAAGTTGTTGTAAGTACAAATAGTGATCAAGTGTTGATTGAACAATAAGTTATTGCGTTATGAATAAATCATTGGAAATTATTCAAAAAATTCATTGTATACGCATTTCCAAAATATGTTTCGTAGAAATCTCGCAGGATATCTAAAAGTACAGTTTCGTTTAGAAAACCTTAAAAGTAATCTAAAATAGCGTTTGACGATGACCCGCAGGTGATCTAAAGTAATTGTTGTTTGTAAACACATCAATTCGTATACATGTGAAAAATCATTCCAGTATATAAATCTTAGGAAAACATTCCTATATAGTTAGTCATAGGATAACATATTTCCAAAGTAATCGCTCGTAGGAAAACATAGACGTGATCCCCAAAAGGTTAGCTAGAACTTACAAGTTAAAGTATGACCCCTAATCAATTTCGTTTGTGTAATTGTTTTTTCCTCATGAATAGTGACATGTAAATATACACTCCGAGTAAGTGGGAGGGTTGTCAAGGCGATAGTACTATCCGTATATTCAGTAGCTAGAGTCACCTAGCTAATGGTTATAGTTTGTAGCCATGAGACCTTCTATGCACTACAAAATGAGTAAACTAGGTTCGTACATGATTCATTGTCATGTTCCCAAATAGTGTGAGAATCATTTCATATATAAAAAGTTTTCGAGTATAGTATGAAAAACATTCATAAAGTTGACAGTTTGCGAGTATAATATGAAAATCATTCATAAAGTTGTCGGTTTTCGAGTATATTATGAAAAGTGTTCATAAAGTTGACGGTTTGCGAATATAGTATGAAAAGTAGTTTATAAGTAAACAGTTTTCAATCAAACAATTGCTATGTTTTCACCCCTAATTAGAAAGCAGTAAAACAGTAAAAGTAGAGCCTATAAACACACCTCGTGAGCTTAAGTGTGAGAGCTAGCAATATGGTTGTCTAAGTAAAGTCTCTTAACGTCCAAAACGTAAGAGATGGTTTGTATAAGTAGCTGGCTAACAGCAAAACTATGTTAGTTGTTCACTCATTAAAAGACCAATATGTTTTAAAATGACGTGCAATTCGTTGGTGATGTTTACGAATAATAGTATTTCTCAAAATATAATTATTCATGTTACGATTTCCGGTTGTGCATAATATTTCATACAAATATTATATTATATATATATATATATATATATATATATATATATATATATGTCACACCCCGTCTAAAGTGGAAACAACGGGGTACGACTGTGATAGGATCATAACACATCATTATAAAGCATACTATATGAAATAAAATATCTAATGTGTCATGATGCCAATAACATGAATAACGGTTCATGTCATGCATACATTTCAACAATGAATTCAACATCTTACAAACAAACGTACACTATAATGTTAAGGCGGTGACGTGCCTTCACAAATAACTATGATATACCACAAGTCTTGAACATTTCTTAATGCAACCCTAAAGGTCCACTAAGTTCTCTTGTCCTCTGCTTTAAGTCCACTAGTATAACCTAAAAATATATGCTCAAAAACGTCAACACGAATGTTGGTGAGTTTCGTAGGTTTGAAACCAAGCACCACAAGATAAAACATTTAGCTGTGATAATAATAAGTTAGGACAATGCATATAGAAATTTCACACAAGTGAAATAATACAATCAACAATCCACAAACCGCCATCACCCCACGAAGGAGTATGACCCAACCAAATCCTGCGTATGCGGTAGCTACCCATAAATTACCTTCAATGTACACCTAAGCATACATTAGGTACTTACCCTCAAAATAGTAAGGCCTTTAATAAGAACACCCAAATCATGACCTTCAATGTATACCAACAGTACACATTAGGTACTTACCCTCGAAAGAGTAAGGCCTTTGACAAAAATGAATCTAACAACCAATGCATATAAGTCACATAATGTCACACATTTCAAGCATATGTCCAAAATGAAAATGAATACGTTTCACAGCATAAAACAATTTATAAAATATGTGAGCATACTTTTCCCCCAATTTGAAAACATGTAAATGAAAATGGGGCCACGAAAACTCACATCAATAATGACGTAAGTTATGCCCTTAAGTTCAACCACCAACAACTCGCAATCTACAATATCATAATGCATATGGGTTACAACCTAGACATAACTAGATCATTCCATTGTTCCCCAAGTCCAAAATACCTCCACTAAGTTTTCTTACAACTCAACCTAGTGTATCATCACAACAACCAACCTAAATGAAAAACTCAAATTCTGTCCACAAACTTCGTACTACTTAACCAATTTTTAAACATGACCAAATGAAATCATTTGACTCCATAAATTTAAACAGTAACACTTCAACTTGTTTAGAATAATCTATAATTTTTTCAGAATTAAATATTATATTTTACTATTTTTAAAAATTCACTCAAACAACCTGTCCAAAAATAACAACACTTTCTGAGTACTAAAAAATCCCAATTTATTAAAAATACTTTAAGACTATAAATGATTTTAATATTCTTACAGAAAATATTTAACACTTTATAATTACTTAAGTAAAAATTTCAAGAATCAATTATTTATTTACCCTACGTTTCAAAAATCGAAAAGTTAACCAAAATCAAGAACCGAAAAACTCAGATTTGATATTCAATCTTGTAAAATAGTTCTGACTAGCTTAAACTCAAAATTTTGACACGAAACCAACGCCATGTGAAAGTAGGCTCAAAATACTTATGTTCAGACTCTTGTTTCACCAAAATTCATCATAAATTGACCAAGTTACAAGCTTTCCAAACCGAAAACACAATCTGTCCAGATTAGGGTTTATAGGAACTCAACCCTAAACACATATATGAACAATCCAAAACGTCAACACAATCATATTTTCTCGATTCTACCAACTTTTATACTGATTTTATTTATGTCCTAATGATTTTAATCGCTAGGATCACAATGGAATTGAACCAAACATAACCGACCACATCGAAACAACCGAAATATGTATAAATGAACGAAATCGGATAGAGATTATACCAACTACCGATGATCCGCATGATAATCATTGTTAGAATCTGTAATATAAACGTTTTATAAGAATCAAAACGTTCCTTGCAATAAGAGAATGAAGAAAATGAAGATTTAGAACACAAAAACTTACCGAAAACACGAATACGCGAGTTTTCGATCAATAGAATGGATTAGAGGATGATTATTTGAGTTCTTAGGGTTTGGATTATGAATATAGACTAATATTTTCGTTCTTGGACATCTGGAGTCGAATAATGGGGTTTATAAATCGATTTTAGGGTAAAACACGTTTATATACGAATAACTAAAAGTTTCAGAAAATTCGTAATACACTGCAGCAGTTTACAAAACAATTTTTATAAAATACTCTGTTTCGTTTCAGAGGCCAAAACCTTTAACGTTTAGATAAAATATCGAGATCTACAACTTTTTAGTTTTATCCGAATCCTGAAAATGATTCTAAGTAGGTCAAAACAGCCTCTGAAGTCGACTACGAAAATAAATCAGCATAAACTAAAACTTTTCAGTTTAGTTTTTTGTTTATAGTTTTAGGGTTACTCGAGTTTGAATGGGTTGGGCTGGTCAGATCCTCCAAGGAGGAATTTGGGACGGTTTTCTTTGGGCCAAACAAAAATACATAGAAAGTTGGGTCACACGGTCCAAAAATAATTGATACTATTTGTTTATTTTACGTTTTGCTTTGTATCTCCTTCGTTACACGTCGGATTGAGATGATTCTTTTTGCGTTGGATTCACTTTTTAAAAACGCAAACTTTGATGTAAAGAAATCATTGAAATTGGTACTTTCACAAAATGATTTTTTACGGCTTGAACTACGATAACGGTTTGGTGACGGTTGTCACAATATATATATAGTTTACGTTTGAATAAATATGTACATATATATGAGTGTTGTTTCATATTTTTCACCTATTCTCATTGTTTTTGCTCGTGTTTGAATTCATAATACTCAAAGGACTCATATTTTTTACAAAAATCTTAATATATTTAATTTGGTCAAACATTTAATGTTACGAGTGTCGGTTTTGTTGACTTTGGTCAAACCTACTCGGTTTGACCCGAAACTTTTACATGTAAAATCTTAACATATTTGAACTCGTAAAAAGTAAGTTTCATATTTTATCCCCGACTTGAAGTTGTTCACTTTCGTTCGCAGGAACACAAAAGAGTCCCGAACAGCTTATACACCAGAAATTCACTGTTTTCCGAGCTTGTTTTAACTACCTAAAACTTCACGAACATTTTCGAGGAAATTATCTAACGTTCCCCCGTGTGTTAGATTTCCGAAATATATTTTTCACATAATTTTTGACCAAAGATAAGTACTTCAAATAATTACAAATATAGCCCTACGTACAGCAGCTCAAAATGTTGATATAGGTCCAAAGATTAATTTATATCTCAAGTTCTATGTAACACTCTTCCTTTAAAACAATCATTAAATTATAAACCACTGCGGAAGCGTTATATTAATATATATATTTCACAAACAAAACCTTTTGCCAAAGATTTACACAACATTTATCCAAACCATTTATACAGAGTTAAATACATTTAACTTGTTTACAAACCAGGTGCTACAGTTAACAATACATTATTTATAAACCACTTGATCAGAGTCGCCAATTTCAAACATTCCCAACATCAAAATTTCCTTCCTGACTAACCACTTAATCAACATAACCTGCAGGAAGTAATTTGAGGGATTAACACAAAGCTAAGTGAATGGATAATCAACTACAATTCAATTTAGCTAGCAATTTGTTCACAACCAATAATGTAACAAATATCGTCAAGAGGAACGGTGGTTCCTAAGGACCCTGTGCCGGGTGGCCCTATCAGAACACTTAAATCAACTGTAGGCCATAACAGTGATTAACCGCTAACTCATTGCTAATACTCATCAACACATGTACACAACCCTGTGTTGATCAACAATAGCAATCAAGTTCAACCAACAATCAAGTTGACCTCTGGATTCAATCAAGCCAACATACAAGCTAATCAATCAACCAATCCAATGGCATATCATTTCAAGATAATCATTCTATCAATAGTAATCCTATAATTACTGATTGAAAATCAAACTAACACAACCAAACCAAACCGTGAGTTTCAAATCCACTCACCGATACCTCCAGAGTCGCTACACTCAGTTGCTAATCACTGAGCCTTTGGAGTATCTGAAACATTACATAATGCACAATTAGTAACTTGTATAAATAATTATCATATACAAGTAACAACAATATTACTTTATTTCAAACATAAGTATCCCTATACTATATTTATATATAGTATACACTAAAGCTTACAATTCATCACAATCATCAAAATACTACAGACAAACGCGATCCAGGGTATACATGAACGGGATCGCGTTCCTCTTTAGGAAAGTTTCTGTTACCAAAATACACTAGACAACGCGATCCGAAACAAAGGGATGGATCGCGTTCCCCTTTGTAAAATCCACTTTTACCGTTTTGTACTAAACAACGCGATCCGGGAAAGTAAAGGCTGGATCGCGTTCGCCTTTGGAAAACTTTCTGTAACAATTTTGCACTTGGTAACGCGATCCAAGTGACTTCTTGGGATCGCGTTCCCAAGAACAAAACTCATTCCACTCAATTTAAAACTGAGGAACGCGATCCAGGCTAGGGTTCTGGGATCGCGTTGAGCTGTTCTTCAGCTCAAGAACAAACCTGCAACTACACAGCTCGAACCAAACTCACAATTTCACATCTTTTGCATACAAATTCATACAAACAACAAATTTAACTTCAAATAAATATCATACCATATCAAGTAACTTCAACAACATCAATTACAACCTATATCATCAATCAATTCACTTAGGTTCATATTTGACCTAATCTTACATTATAAGCTTATCAACAAGCACCATACTTACAATTGAAAGAAGATGATGATATTTAGAAAGATGAAGAATTCCAGAATTCAGCTCCAATTTAATATGTCTTAATCACAATTCTAGCAAGTGTTTAAGTATTTGAAGTTTTTAGAGTTTGAGCTAGCAAGTGATGTGAACTATTAGGAAAGGATTACACAAAAGAGGGGGTCGGCCTCTTTAAACCAACTCACTTTATTCGGGTATTTTATGTCCGTCTTAAATCTATTGTCTGGAATTTAATTATTACTCGCGAAAAATCTATTTTATTGTACTGTCAACTTAAGTAAATTAGAACAATCATCAATTTACTATTCACAATAAGTCATGGGACCTATTTATCTAAATTTCATGACAAACAATAATATTAATTAATTTCGCACATAATTAAATAATCAATTAAAAATAGAAAATTACCAGACTCATCGAGAGGATGTTACATTCTACTTATCCACAGAAAACACAATCATTAAAAAATAAAGCTAACTAAATTTGTGGTCTTTCGGAAAAGACCCACATCATTTTGAGTTTTGTACACGGATTTATGACCTCGTGAAGTTAGTGCTAAAATATGTCTTCTGAAATAGATTTGCTATACGATATTATAAATTCGTTTTCGGGTAGTAAACGGTGTCGAAAAATTACGAAACCAGTTGGAAATGCAAGCTAACATCTTGAATTTTACACACTTGATTCGACATTTTTGGTTAAGTCTAGAGTACGAAACCCCTCGTTGAAGTCGGAATAAATTTTCTGATCAAGAAACGGTGTGTACTTTATGTATATTTAGTTGTACTAAAACGCTTTTAAGTATATTTTTAGCAAGTTTTTTAAATGATCTTCAAGAGTGAACAATCTAACATGAAAGTACATGAAAATCTATGAAAGAAAATAAAGGAGAAATGTTTTTCATTCAAAGCTTTTAGATGTAAAAGTTGAAAAAAGAAAGAATGATGGTGCTTGTGTCTTGTTTTCTCTTTGAAATATTTTGATGAAATGATGGAGATTATGGATGGTGATGATGGTGATATTTGTTTATGGGGTTTTGGGGCTGTGGAATCAAACGAGAGAAAGAGATGGAGATGGAGAGAAAGAGAAGTATTGTGTAAGTGTATGTAAGTTGAAATGGGAGTGTGGTCTGGTACAACTAATAGAGGACAAATGAGTATGGTGGTTATTATATGGGAAATATGTCCAAACAAAGGGAGAAGGAGAAGTATTGTGTAACCCGTTAATTGCGTTTAGTGTTTAAACAGTTTACGCATTAGTTTGTTTCATTAAGTTAACGAAAACTTAAAGGTTAACTTTTCTCGAAGTATTATTCCCAATACTTAGTTTCGTGTTTCTAAAATATTTTGAGATTAGTGCAGGGAAATGCATCAAACTATGACCCGAAGTCTATTGTATGTACTCATCTAAAATTTACTCTATTGTATGTATCCATCCCAGAAAAGAGCATATTTTATGTACTTCTTGACTGTTTGACCCACTAGCCGGTTACCAAGTTGACCAAATGCCACGTTGGATGACCACGTGTACTGCCACGTCATGGATACATACAATAGACTTTGTTCTTAAGTTAGATACATACAATAAACCAAATACCACGGGAAGGTTCAGAAACAGCCACGGTAATGGTTAGGCCGCGTACATCACAAGCATAAGCTTGACCAACCCAGGGAACCTGTTATAAATGTATTCTTTGTTTCGACGCACTAGCATGTATACTAACCTAACTTGACACATGATTTAGTAAAAGTAGACCAATAATCAAATTCTTATGTATGTCTTACGATCATTGCAATAAGATTAACTGATGTCCCTTGAAAGTGAAATAGTATCAATGTATCATTACTAGACTATAGTTAACTATTAAGAGAATCACTTCAAGATCATAATGTTGCATTTATTTATAAGAATATAACACAATTAGTAATACATAGATTATGTATCAGAAATAGAAACCAAAGTCTTATTAAAGGAGCACATGAAAGGGGGAAATAATAATTAGGCGATGTAATCATGTAGAGCCACAAAAGCAATTTGAATATTGAGCAAATTTGGGACACATATTTTACAAAAAGATTCATCCCGTGGTAATTTGGTCTATTGTATGTATCGTTACCATGGTCGTTTCTGAACATTCCCGTGGTATTTGGTCTATTGTATGTATCCAACTTATGAACGAAGTCTATTGTATGTATCCATGACGTGGCAGTACACGTGGTCATCCAACGTGGCATTTGGTTAACTTGTTAACCGGCTAGTGGGTCAAACGGTCAAGATGTACATACAATATGCTCTTTTTCGGGATGGATACATACAATAGAGCAAATTTTAGATGGATACATAGAATAGATTTTGGGTCATAGTTTGATGCATTTTCCTTCTCTAATCCTAACTATTTGTTAAGTTTCATTTTGTCACTAAATGTCATTCGCGAACTTTCGTCGCGTTCATTACGTTTAAATATAGAACATTTTTTTGTTAATCGTATAGACGTTTATGTTTAAATATCTATAGCATAATTATTACTCGTAAATAACTATTATTATAATATAAAATAGCTTTATGTTATTTATAAAAAATGTATCATCAACGATCGTATATTTGTCGGACTAAATCCGATTATTTTTGCGTAATTATAAAAAATTACGTATTTTGTAATACATCAAGTACTAAAACATGAGGCTTATGCTAGACTTATCTCATTAACATAGTTTAGTTGGGAGCTGATTTTGGCAAGTAAACTTTTACTTGTCACAAGGAAACAGTGCATTAACCAGTTGTACTATAGGCATAAACAGTTGTGTTGTTTCCTTGTGACAAGTAAAAACTTACTTGTCAAAATCAGCTCCCTTTCGTTTAGTAGTGAATTATCGTAAGAAATGCATGTGCTTAAATGTACGAAAAAGTATAAAATTTTGAGGGGTGTCACAAATAAAAGTCATATAAGTGTCTATCAATTGTAAATAAATATTTAACAAAAGGTTATTAAACTCTACATTTGTTGGTATCGTATGTAACGAGATATATATGAGTCTTTTAATGTACATAAGATCTAAAAATGTCTACCTCAAACACTTAATTTAATATCTATCTGTATATGTAGTGTTATTACCTGTGTGATGCATGGTTGCCTAATTATATCCGTGATATACTAATAACCATATAGTACATAAATATACTTGTGTAGTCCTATAAAGTTACTTAATATCTAAGGGAGTTGTTTACATAAAACTTGAACGAAATAAAGGAAATAAAAACAATTAATATCCATCCTATGTTAAAAACCTACAACAGTTGTTATTTCGTAACCGATTATACCGAAAATGTTAGAACAATTGAAAGTGATAAAATTCATTATAATGACGCATGGGATACTAATTTAATATGGCGTCATGAAAAGTTTACACATATGTTGGGGGAGGACCAGTTAAGCATAAAACACTGTCAAAATTAGAAAGTTTTTTTGATCAAGCTTAAATATGTTCTTAGAACTTAAATATATACATTTAGGACAATTTAAAAATGGAAGTGTTAATGACAACCCTAATTAATGGCTATCAATGGCGTGTATTAATTTTTAACCAAATCAAATACAAGTAATAAGTCTAGGATACGAATGCAATAATTGATTATAGAAATTAGAAAGTTTAACAAAAGACATAATGAATAACCTCATAAATGTAAAAGTGTTAAGCGAATGTATTTAATTTAATGAAGTTTAATATATGCATGTATAACTTATCCAAATCCTTGTTCTTATATAGTTACTAGCTATTTAGCCCGTGCGATGCACGACCGTTTGAAAAGTACAATTATATAGTAATTTGTAAGTAACCGAATATGTTAATGGGCATATAATTAGTGTTATCGATAGCACAATTAATTTATGGTGTTGACCAATTAATTTACGTTTATTTCAATATATTTTATATCATTCATTTACTTTTCAACATCTATTTATAAAGTTATAAACCAAACTTCTTTGTAAACAATATTCAAGAATTTGTAAATTAATAACACGTAATCGTTAACTAAAATAATAAACTCTAATATTAATTAAAAAACTTTATTTTATATATAAAAATTAAGCATTGAGCTCGTGCGATGCACGGTCATTTATATAATACTATTTAATTAGTTTGTATGTTATTACGTTTAAGTTTGAATACATAATAGAATTAAATTAATTTGTAAGTTATTGTGTTAAATTTTAATACATTTTATTGAGCCTATACAATGCAAGGTAATTAAAAAATAAAAATTAATCATATGTAATTTTGGTTTTCAACTGTATCTTGATATTGTTGAAATTTATTACCGAAATTCAATAGTAATATAGACCAAAATGTACATAAAATAATAAATTTCAAATATCTTTATTAAAACTAATTTTTTTAAAACATGATAGTTGATGATGATAATATTTGTTAAATGCAATGTATAAGATATTAAAAAATGAATCTTTTTTTATGTAGGTAAAAATTGCTATATATTAAATATAATATAGGAATTTTAAAGGCTATTATCATTAAGTATAATTGATAAATAATAATCTTAGTAATTAATAATTAATGTTTTTAAGAAAAAAATAATATGATGATGTGGCAAGTTAGGAGGCTTAATAATAATCTTAGTAATTAATAATTAAGGTTTTTAAGAAAAAACTAATATGATGATGTGGCAAGTAAAAAGACTTTAAAGAAAAGGAAATGTTATGATGTGGCATGTCTAAAAATTAAGGAAAAATCTTTGTTTTATAAGTATAGATAGATACTAGGAAGGATACTGTTGTGCAAATGCACAGCCCATGTTGAAGGTATTATTAAGTTGAATATTCAGAATTTTCAAACTTATAATTAACCCATATATAAACCAAACTTGATAAGGTTCATGTTATTCGTGCTCGACTTGAATTTCGGGTAGTGTGTTGTAACCCGATTAAGATGAAATCTCAAAGTTTTGCATCTTATATTTTATATGAATCAGTTGAACTTCTATTTAGCGTCAAGTGTTTGTGATGTATATTTCCAAGGTCTAATATTCATAGTGTATGTCTAACTACTAAGTTCGGGCGTACATTTTAAGTAAAAAACTTGTTATTAACCGTCATTAAACGTATTTTGGTGTCATGTCAACTTGTAAATACGTCACATGGCACCGTATATACATAACACGTCACCAAAATACATAGGGTTTAGTACCTGGAAATGCAACTGGCTTGTACCGATATCTATTGTGTGTACTCAACTTACGTATGCGTTTTTTAATGATCAACCTCTCAAAAGGGGTGTTTTAATGTAATTTGGTGACGTATTGATGATTTGTCAAACTCTCAGGATGCCACGTGACACCTTCAACGAGTGACACGTACCAAATTACATTAAAACACCCTTTTATAACGTTTGATGAATTAAAAATAGCATACGTAAGTAGGGTACACACAATAGATATCGGGTACAAGTTAGTTGCATTTTCAGGTACTAACCCCCATATACATACAATGTGACAAATAACAAGTTTCTTACATAAAATGTACGTTCAAGTAGTTGGTACAGTATAAATATCAGATGTTAGTCATGTACATTTATAAGTAGTTTACAGTTCTCTTTAAATTATGGATTCGTGGAGAGATGCTAATGAATAATCTTATGAAGAAGTGAGTTATATACTCCATGCGTCCCAAAAAAATAGTCCTCGTCCAACAAGTTTTATTTGATTTAAGATAGGTTGGATAAATATTTATCTTTTGCTCATATTAAAGGCAAGTTTGAGTGAATTTATATAAAAAATAAATGACTAAGAGTAATAAATTAGGGTAAAATTGAGAGTTCAATGATTTTTAATGTTATTATTTGCAAGTGGATAATTATTTAGAGACATATATAAATAATAATGTGGACATTTATTTTAAGATTGACGGAGTAATAACTTACTAATACTAAGATATAAAAATGACATTTATTTTAAGCAAGCATGTAATAAAGTGTTATGGAATTTTAAATTTTGTTCAAAATGATATTTATATTGAATGTCATGCTTAAAGATACAAATGTTTCAAATTTTTAACATAACTTTTTTATATAATATTAAAGATATAGAATTTAATAAAATGAAATGATATGTACATATAATTTATTAAAAAGATGATAAAATAATTAGAAGGGAGGAATTTTTAATTTTCTTTTGCTTAGGACGCATGGCAAAAATGTAGGATATGAGGTGTCAGAATTTTAAGACATATGGTGCTTTTTATATAAAGAGAATGATATGTATTGTTGTAACCACCCTCAAGCACAGGTCTCGTTGGCAGCTAACACTCCATTGTACCATCCCAGAGGAATAACACCTAGCTTTATCTTGAGGGTTGTCCCTGTGCATATACAATACCCAGACAGCTAACATGGCCAAGGATAGATGTCCTCGATAAACATTCCCTGACAAACGTATCCGTGAACAACACTATGTCAGCACCAAATCCATTGAAGGTCAACTATTTACCTCGCTCCCCATTGGCCGACAAATAGGATAAGGAGTATGCACAGTTGTCACACTTCTCTATTGGTTGCCCAATGGGTCCAAAGAATGTTTCAGGTGTTTTAACCGGGTAACCCTCGCTAATGGGTTGATGACTGTTAGCCGAATAAGAAAAGCGCCACGCCCATTGAATCTAACGTATTAATCACCCAAGTATAAAAGCCTTGGGTATCCCCATACACCAGGCAACACATACACAACCCAATATCCATCATCATTCCGTACATGATTCATAAATCAGATTTTACCATTTAGCTTATGTATGTTTGGTTTATAATAGCAATTGTAGATTAAACATCCGATCTCAACCTAATTAATCCTCAACACCATAATCGCACTCAAATAACCTAACCCTTGATCAAATGGCACTTTCCGTGTCCTAAACTCACAATGACGTAACCTTCTTTTAAAAACGAAAAACCCAGAGAAAACTCGTAGCCAATATCCAACTCTCCATGGGTGCAAACAAATCAAAGTTCACAGTTCCCACAAAATGTACCCATTCAGCATTTCACCACACCACGAGTACAATAAAGCCCACTAGGACCACCCACGGGAATGTTGCAAAGTCACCAACACCAGCCAGAACAACAACTGACTAACCCTGCTTCAATGTTGGCATCCATACTAAAGTTGGCAGTGCAGCCACCGCCGCCACCACCAGTGGCACCGCCAATCGCGGTAAACCCAACGATATTCAACTTACACACAGCTCTACTGTTGGTTCCCTGATACGGACCTAAACCAAATTTTTACGTTCAATCGAAAGGCAGAATTCAAATGATTGAATATAGTACGTAAATCAAAACATGAATCAAACACAAATCACTTGTATATTGATCATAATAACTAGGCCTGTAAACGAACCGAATGAACATGAACGGAGTCTGTTCGTGTTCGTTCATTAAGGTTTTGATGAACAAACGAACGAACATGAATGGATAAGCAAACAGATTTTGTTGTTCATGTTCGTTCACTAAGAAAATTTGTTTGTTCACGAACACAAACGAACGTACACGAACAAACACATAATTTAATGCATTTCTTTGTTAATACCTTAAACGAACCTCAACAAACATAAACGACTGTATATATACACATCTACACATATATATTATAGAACTTGAAACATTGCAATGAATATTCAACATTACAAAACGATCACAATATGAAGATAAACTCGTTTGCTTAGTCCGATCGTATGTAAGAGCAACAGATCTGGAACTATTGGGGGGAGAGAGTGAAGGTGTGTTTGAAGTGGAGGGAAATGTGAGGTGAAAATATCTATATATTTACTATTTTTAAATGAAAATATCTAAATATTTAATAATATTATACTTAAAAATTAGCTTAAATCAAAATATGATATACAAATATGTATTAATTTAATCAAACTATTAGTTAATAAATGAACATGTAACCGAACGTTTACGAACATGTTATCGAACTTTCACGAACATAAAAGAACGAACGAGACTTGTGTTCATTTTCGTTCATATAATTAGACGAACGTAAAAATTTGTTCATGTTCGTTCATATAACGAAATGAACGAACATAAATGAACTTCCTGCCGAATGGTTCGCGAGTAGTTTGCCGAACGTTCAGTTCGCTTACGGGCCTAATAATAACTGATCAGCTTGATTACAAGTAAGACTGACAAACTGCTCTAAATGCTCTCAAATTCTTCAAACTCGAAACCTGAGCCAAAATCACCTATTTATACCAAAACTCGAATTGACCCTTGCGACACAAAGGCTGTGTCGCACAATCGACTCATGTGACACAAGCCTTGTGTCGCACCTGTGCCAAAGGCACTGTGTCGGCAAAACAAAAAATGTAATTACTTATATAAATCAAACTTCATAATTACATATACAAAACTATTATAGACTGAGACCAACTGACAGACACACTAAATATGCACCGACATCTACTAGGGTTTCCCCTGCCAGAACAAGTGAAAGCCCCCAACGCCTCCGCCCGTTTCGCACCGTACATCGCAAACACAACCCTGCCATACAACACTTTTGTACTTGTCACTATGGGTGTCTATGATGGCACCAGTGACCCAGAAAAATTTCCTATGTGGGTTCGACAACGCCATAAAAACACAACATTGGGATGATGTCGTAACATGCCATATGTTCTGTTGAGTCACTGGTCGCTGACCATGATAAGTCATTGGTCGCTGATTAACTCAATAATACACAACTTGATGAAGAAATGATTTATGTCAAAGCTGCTGTTGCTGAAGTTAACAATTGATGATCGCCATTCGTTCTACTCCTGGATTTAACATACTGAGGAAGATTAAAACTCAACTTTGTGTGTCGCTGATACAAGCAGCGAGAGTTTTATATCTTCATGTTGAATAAGGCAAAAGTCACTGCCTAAATAACAGTTAGTCACTGAAGATCTATATTTCAAGTCAGTCTACAAGAGCATGTTAGCTCGCAGTGAGTGAGGAGAGTTACTGCTTCTTCAGTTACTATTCAATAAAGTACGAAGTGCTCTACTCTTATATGTCAGCAAGTGTTCCTCGTACTTGAAGAATGTTTGAAGGATTACGTGGCAGTGAAAGATTGCTTTTAAGGAAGACGTGATATTCGAGGTAACAGAATTTGGGACCACAGAATAATCAAGGATCAGAGATCAAACCAATCAAACAGCGACACGTGTCATTCCAAGATCATGATTTTCCATAAGACATTTTCACTATAAATAGAGCAGTACTTTGTACTTAGAAATTTGCCGTTGATACGTATTATTCACTTGTTTGTCAGTGAATACAGTTTGTCTAAGTACATATCTTCGAGCAGTGAGTAAACAGTTAGCGTGTTTGTCCACTACTGTTAAGCTCAAATTGTAATAGTTTTTCAAAAGTGTTTGATTTGGATTAGCCTTGGCTAGTTCATTCCGCAATCAACACTTAGTGAGTTTATGATCAATAAAATCATATTTTCAGCTACTATCTATTACTTGCTTTGATATTGTCATATCTATCTTTTACATACTGTGTTATTATTAAACAATTAAAAACTGTCTAAGTAACTTGATTAAAACCAGAGAAAAGTTTTTAATTGTATTCAACCCCCCTTCTACAATTAAACTTTACTTATTGTGATTCCATTTCACTAATCAATAGTGAATTCGGGACTCTCAATTGGTATTAGAGCAGAGTTGGTTTAAATCAATTAACCAGATCTGCAATGGAATCAGTAAAGTACAGTTGTGTTGACTCTGAGTATCAAAAGGGAAATGGTTCTACTACCAAACCTCCAGCGTTTGATCCCTCTAGGATTGAAACCTGGATGTCCCGGATGATGACGTTTTTGGATATCGTTGATGATCGTCTTTGCAATACAATAACCATTGGTCCCCACATTCCAATCATAATTGTTCCCGTTGTTATTGCTACAGCTACTAATCCTGCCATACTAGAAATAGTTGTGCCTAAGAGAGAGGAACAGTGGTCGGATGAGGATAGATGATTGGTTAGGTTGGATAAACAAGCTAAAATCTACATAGGCATGGCACTCCCTGATGAAGTGTTTGAATCTGTTAGACTTTGTAAAACTGCTAAAGACATGTGGGATACCCTGAGAAATATCTATATTGGAACTCCTGATATTATTCGATGCAGGGAAGTGAATCTCACTCTCCAGTATGAGTTGTTTGCCATGGAACCCAATGAGTCTCTATCCTCTACTTATACCATATACCAGTCGTTGATGAACAAAATGGAGAATGCTGGTATAGGTAAGGAACAGAGATTTGTTGTTGAGAAGTTTCTGGTGTTGCTACCAAGGAAAATCTGGAGAACCATTGCAATATGCACCAGACAGAGGAATGATTATACAACACTGAATCTTACTCAAGTCTATGGTATTTTGCTCAACTGGGAGCAGTCTGAGAAGCAAGCTGATCAGAGTGAGCATATTCGTGCAACTCTTGGAAGTAAGAAGATATCAAATGCCCTTGTAGCTGAGCTGGATGAAATCGATCAGAGACAGAAGTCAAAAGCCTCCAAGCTGAGCTCTAAGTCGCTGAAAGTTGATGAAGAAGGTGATCAGGTTGATGATCAACCAGAGTATGAATATGATGAGGGTGTAAAGAAGCTGGAAAGAGACATGGCCATGATGGTTGCTAATTTCAGAAGGAACGCCAGATCAAAAAGATTCGTTGGTGCTCCATCATCTGACAATTTCCAACCAAAAGGTGAATGCTACAAATGTGGCAAACCTGGTCACTTTGCAGCTGATTGTAGATCAAAGTCAGTAAACCCAATCCCTGAAGCAAAGCCAAGCTTCAGAGATGACAAGTACAACAAGTACAAGGCAAAGTACAAGAAGCTGAAGGCAATGTCCAAATCTGGAAAGAAGAAGGGAAAAGGTTTTATCGCTGAAGAAGGTTCACTCAATGACTCTGACTCATCCTCATCATCTGATAAAGAAGAAGAAGCAATGATTTGTATGGACAGGGAGTATTGTCTGATGGTTGATGACGCTGAATTCCATGAAGATATCAAGGAAGTAGCTCAAAAATGTTCAGCATTTGGATGGGATCCTGAAACTCTTTATAAAGGCATTCTTAGAGAGACTATCTTGTATCTGGACAGCGGATGTTCCAGACACATGACCGGGTGTAAGTCTTTACTCAGCGACTACCAGGATGAAAAAGGTCCTGATGTAGTATTTGGTGACAACAAGGTTGGCAAGACGAGAGGGTATAGTGTCTTGTCCAATGGTAATGTGATGTTTAAGCGAGTGGCATATGTGGAGGGACTGAAGCACAATCTATTGATCATCAGTCAGTTTTGTGACTCCAAGAACAAGGTACTATTTGATCATAAGGCTGGAGTTGTTTACAATAAGAAGGGAAGTGTTGTACTTGCTGCTAACCGAAAAGTGAATACTTATGTGGTTAACATGGACTCAGCTCAGTCAGGAACATGTTTTTATTCCTGAACCATTTCAAAAGTAAAATGGTTGTGGCATAAGCGACTTTCACATCTGAACTTAAAAGCTATCAATAAATTAAGCAAAAATGGACTAGTCACTGGACTTCCAAAATTAACTTATGACATAGATAAGCTATGTTCAGCATGTGAGAAGGGAAAGCATCACAGCTCTTCATTCAAAAGTAAACAAGTCTCATTAGCAACTGAATGTTTCCACCTACTTCACGTGGATCTGTTTGGTCCAGTGAGTACTTTAAGTCTTGGTGGGAAGAAATATTGCTCGGTAATTATAGATGAGTATTCCAGATACACCTGGGTAATCTTTCTTAAAGCCAAAAGTGATGTTGCCAGCGAGATCATATCCTTTATCAAGAAAATGGAGAACTTAAATGGTAGTCTGGTGAAACATTTAAGATCTGATAATGGTACTGAATTTTGAAATATTGACCTGGAAAGTTTTTGTGATTCAAAAGGTATTTCTCAAAAAATTTCAGCACCTAGTACACCCCAACAAAATGGGGTGGCAGAGAGGAGAAATAGAACCCTGATTGAATCTGCCAGGTCAATGCTCATTGATGCTGGTCTTAAGACCTACTTCTGGGCTGAAGCAGTGAGTAATGCCTGCTACACTCAAAATAGGTCACTGATTGTCAAACGACATGATAAGAAAGCATATGAGGTGTTAAGGGGGAGAAAACCGGACATAAGTTTTCTCCATGTTTTTTGTAGTACTTGCTACATCTTAAAAAAAAGAGATCACTTAGGAAAGTTTGATCCAAAAGCCGATGAAGGAATATTTGTTGGCTACTCAATCATCTCTAAAGCTTTCAGAGTTTACAATAAATGAAGAGAATGCATTGAGGAGTCAATGGATGTTACTTTTGATGAGTCATATGATGAGTCACTCACTAATCCAACAGAATATGAAAAACTTGTTTTTAATGAAATGGATAGTGACTCATCAGTCAAAGGAAAGTTAATCAATGAGAAATACAAAAACTTCTCATCTGATTCTGAGGATGAAGTTAATGTTTCTGAAAACATCTCTAGCTCTACTTCAGCTGAGAATATTTAAGGAACATCACCCTTACCCGCTGATAATCAACCATCACCACCTCCATGTTCAAACCAAAGTTCACAAAGTATTAATAATTCTCACAATTCTAATACTAATCTGCCACCTGGACCATCAATGGATAGGTAAGTCGCTACTGAACCTCAGCGAATGACTAAATGGACCAAACATATCGATAATCAATTGATTATTGGTAATCCTCAGTCCAAGGTCCAGACGAGACCAGCAACTGCTAACGTCTGTCTATTTGTTAGTTTTGTATCTATGATGGAACCAAAGCAGGTTGATGAAGCACTCACTGACCACAACTGGATATCTGCCATGCAAGAAGAATTGGCACAATTTGAAAGAAACAAAGTCTGAAAGCTAGTGCCGCAACCTGCTGGTAAATCGGTGATTGGAAAAAGTGGGTATTTAAGAACAAAAGGGATGTTGATGGAGTCGTGGTCAGAAACAAGGCAAGGCTGGTTGCTAAAGGTTATTGTCAGCAAGAGGGTTTTGACTATGACGAAAAACTTCTCATCTGATTCTGAGGATGAAGGTAATGTCTCTGAAAACATCTCTAGCTCTACTTCAGCTGAGAATATTTAAGGAACATCACCCTTACCCGCTGATAATCAACCATCACCACCTCCATGTTCAAACCAAAGTTCACAAAGTATTAATAATTCTCACAATTCTAATACTAATCTGCCACCTGGACCATCAATGGATAGGCAAGTCGCTACTGAACATCAGGGAATGACTAAATGGACCAAACATATCGATAATCAATTGATTATTGGTAATCCTCAGTCCAAGGTCCAGACGAGACCAGCAACTGCTAACTTCTGTCTGTTTGTTAGTTTTGTATCTATGATGGAACCAAAGCAGGTTGATGAAGCACTCACTGACCACAACTGGATATCTGCCATGCAAGAAGAATTGGCACAATTTGAAAGAAACAAAGTCTGGAAGCTAGTACCGCAACTTGCTGGTAAATCACTGATTGGAACAAAGTGGGTATTTAAGAACAAAAGGGATGCTGATGGAGTCGTGGTCAGAAACAAAGCAAGGCTGGTTGCTAAAGGTTATTGTCAGCAAGAGGGTATTTACTATGACGAAAAACTTCTCATCTGATTCTGAGGATGAAGGTAATGTCTCTGAAAACATCTCTAGCTCTAATTCAGCTGAGAATATTTAAGGAACATCACCCTTACCCGCTGATAATCAACCATCACCACCTCCATGTTCAAACCAAAGTTCACAAAGTAATATTAATTCTCACAATTCTAATACTAATCTGCCACCTGGACCATCAATGGATAGGCAAGACGCTACTGAACCTCAGCGAATGACTAAATGGACCAAACATATCGATAATCAATTGATTATTGGTAATCCTCAGTCCAAGGTCCAGACGAGACCAGCAACTGCTAACTTCTGTCTGTTTGTTAGTTTTGTATTTATGATGGAACCAAAGCAAGTTGATGAAGCACTCACTGACCACAACTGGATATCTGCCATGCAAGAAGAATTGGCACAATTTGAAAGAAACAAACTCTGGAAGCTAGTGCCGCAACGTGCTGGTAAATCAGTGATTGGAACAAAGTGGGTATTTAAGAACAAAAGGGATGCTGATGGAGTCGTGGTCAGAAACAAGGCAAGGCTGGTTGTTAAAGGTTATTGTCAGCAATAGGGTATTGTGTATGACGAAACCTTTGCAGCAGTGGCTAGACTTGAGCAGATCAGACTATTTCTGGAATATGCGGCTCACAAGAAATTTAAAGTCTATCAAATGGATGTAAAAAGTGTCTTTCTGAATGGCAAGCTGCAGGAAGAAGTATATGTCAAACAGCCACCTGGATTCATCAATCCCGAAAACCCTGGTTATGTGTATAAACTTGAAAAAGCTCTTTATGGACTAAAACAAGCTCCTAGAGCCTGGTATGATACTCTCTCTGATTATTTGATAAAGTGTGGCTATGTTAGAGGTAAGATAGACAACACACTTTTTATCAAAAGAGATAAAAGAGATGTCATATTAGTTCAAATTTATGTGGATGATATCATTTTTCGGTCTACTAACAGTAACATGTGCAAGGAGTTCTCTGACGTTATGACAAAAAGTTATGAAATCAGCATGATGGGTGAATTAAAATTTTTCCTTGGTCTTCAAGTAAAACAAACCAAAGCTGGAATTTTTTATAAACCAAGGAAAGTATGTTAAAGATTTTTTAAAGTAATTTGAATTCACCAACTGTTCATCCCTTGCTACACCCATGTCACCTGCAGTGAAACTACATGCTGACCCTGATGGTAAATCTGTAAACATCACTGCTTACAGAGGTATGATCGGGTCGCTGCTGTATCTAACTGCAAGTAGACCACACATTATGTTTGCTACATGTCTCTGTGCTAGGTATCAAGCTAGTCTAAAGGAATCTCATTTACTCGCTGTTAAAAGAATATTTAGATATTTGAAGGGTACACCCAATCTTGGTCTCTGGTACCCATCTGGTTCAGATTTCTCTCTGAAAGGATATTCAGATTCTGATCATGCGGGATGCAAGCTGGATAGGAAAAGCACTTCTGGTAGCTGTCAATTTCTTAGAGAAAAGCTTGTAAGCTGGTCCAGCAAGAAACATAATTCAGTTTCAACCTCAACCGTTGAAGCTGAATATGTTGCTGCAAGAGCCTGCACAGCTCAAATTCTCTGGATGAGAAATCAGCTCGCTGACTATATATTTGACTTCAACGAAATACCAATCTACTGTGACAGCCAAAGTGCCATAGCCATTGCCAATAATCCAGTAATGCACTCAAGGACAAAGCACATTGATGTACGATATCATTTCATCAGGGACCATGTCATGAAAGGTGATATTGAACTTCATTTCATTCTAACTGATTATCAACTCGCTGATTTGTTTACAAAACCTCTGGATGAGAAAAGATTTAATTATCTCATCAGCGAGCTTGGTATGTTAAACCTCAATGAATAAATGAACTCCCTGAACTCATTTATTTATTGTTGTTTAAATTACTTTTATGCTTTTCAATAAATGACTGTGTGAAATATAGCTTTAGCAGAGCACATTCACTGATCGATTTGCATCAGCTGATTCAATCAGCAAGTGTAATTGTCAGTTAGGTATGTTCAGCTAATTTTATAATTTAGACAGTCGCATGAGTATTTATTATGTTTTTATATGAGTTTTATATCATTGATCTATGTTTTCTCTAACTGATCTTGTTAGTATTCTAAGTTGTAACTAGATCAGTGAAAGTTAATGCAGTAATATGCTATACAATTTATAATCAACATAATCTTTATCATTTTTGCTTAATAAATAATGTAAGTATTCAAAAAAAATTGATAAATTTGATTTATATCAATGCTGTGACTACATCTCAATGATTTATTCAGTATTCTAAGTTGTGTTTAAATCAGCGAGTTAGACTCTCAGCCAGATAGAAGATTATTTTTTTACTCTTTGATACTTACATTTCTTTTTGGTAGATAATCAACTCTTGTTGATTATATATATCAGTGACTCCCTGATATATTGGCTAATGGCGGTTTGATTATAGATTTCAAAACTAATCATTTTGAGGTACAACGCAAAAGTCGCACATTCTGACATTCTCTCTCTTACGTCAGTGCATTTTTCCGGCACACCTCTCCAATCACCATTAATGCCACCAGTCCACCATCATTACCCCTACGCCACTACCACCACTACTCACCACAATCACCAATTCACCAAATATCACATCCACCTCCATCTCCCAAAGCTGATGACAAAGCTCCATCATCCACTCCCTCCACTTCTGAGAAGCTGTTGTTGGATTATATTGCGTCGTCTCAGCAACAAATTAAGCTACTCACTGAAGACAAGGAATCTCTCAAAGGCCAAGTTGCTGATCTCACCTCTGCTATCAAAGCTCTAATAAATATCTATGAACCTATTTCTACCTGGAGTTCAGAGGTTAGTAACAAGATAAACATTTTAACAAATGTTGGCGTCTCTCATTCTCAGTTACTGAATACTCAATCCAAGGCTCTCTCTGAAGCCATTGCCATGACAAACATGAATTTCAACATACATGATGAAACCAGCAAAGCTCTCTATGTTCAACAAAAGGAAATGGAAGCTTCTGTTTCAAAGTATATTGAGGCCACTGAAAAAATTGTTTCTTCCATAATCGCACACCATCATGCTACTAAAGCTCAAGTTGCTGCTCTCCGGATTGATAACAAAAAGTTGTATCGCTGGATCAAGGAGTGTGTAGCATCTTTTTATGATGAAAAAGGTGAGAATTTGGTTGCTGATAATACTGCTTTCATCAATGAAGATGCTGACCACAGAAATATTCTGTTGGAATCTTTCTCTCTTCGCACTATCGCTAAAAAGTCAGAACTGTAAGCTGAGCTACAAGCTGAGCTACTTTGGGTTGAAATGGATGAAGATGATGAGGAGGAGTATGAGTTTGATGAAATTAATTTCGCTGAGTTTTATCCAGATAAACTCAGGATGTATGATGAAAAGATCAAGGAGTGGGCTGCTGATGAGGCAGCAAGGATTGAGGGGGAGTCAGTGAGCTTTGAATTGGCTCGCTGGCAATGGATGAACAGAGAAGCTAATGATGATGTTATCATGGATGATGAAAATGATGATGATGATGATGATGATGATGATGGAAATGATGGTGATGATGGGAATGATGGAAATGATGATGGAATTAACAGAAAAGATGAAGATGCTGATGACAAAGAAGATGATATTGATGAACAAATGGAGGATCAGCTACATATCTCATCTCTTCTAACCAAAAGAAAAAGGACTACTACATCTGAGTCCACCTCCTCCAAGCAAAGAATGAAAACATTCACTGAGGAGGATGTATCAGCAACCATGCATCAGCTACAAACAATTCTGGAAATCCCTGAACCTTCACCAGAGCCTCAATTGTATATTGTCATATCTGAGGAAACCACATCAACCACAAAAACAACAGTAACCACCTTTTTATCTTCTCTACCAATAGCTACTCAATCACCAGAGATCACTATATCATAGTCCTTTGCTCCAGCTCTTCTATTATCTTCTGAATCCACATCAGATGGTCTCCATCCTGAAGAAACCAAAGTGCAAAACTCAGAACATGTTAAAAGAATCCAAAAAGGAAAATGAATGGATCACAAATATAAGTCACCGAATGCTTTAATTCTTAAGCACTGACTATAAATTTCTAAAGCAACAAGTTTGTCTAGGGAGCTTCGATTACAATCATTTAGGGGGAGATTGTTGAGTCATTGATCGCTGACCAACTCAATGATGACTAACTCGATGAAGAAAATGATTAAATCAAAGCTGCTGTTGCTAAATTTATTACTCGCTGGTTACTGATCACTATAAACTTTATCAGCAACAAGTTTGTCTAGGGAGCTTTGATCACAATCATTTAAGGGGAGATTGTTGAGTCACTGGTCGCTGACCATGATAAGTCATTGGTCGTTGATTAACTCAATAATACACAACTTGATGAAGAAATGATTTATGTCAAAGCTGCCGTTGCTGAAGTTAACAATTGATGCTCGCCATTCATTCTACTCCTGGATTTAACATAATGAGGAAGATTAAAACTCAATTTTGTGTGTCGCTGATACAAGCAGCGAGAGTTTTATATCTTCATGTTGAATAAGGCAAAAGTCACTGCCCAAATAACAGCTAGTCACTGAAGAACTATATTTCAAGTCATTCTACAAGAGCATGTTAGCTCGCAGTGAGTGAGGAGAGTTACTGCTTCTTCAGTGACTATTCAATAAAGTACGAAGTGCTCTACTCTTATATGTCAGCAAGTCTTCCTCGTACTTGAAGAATGTTTGAAGGATTACGTGGCAGTGAATGATTGGTTTTAAGGAAGACGTGATATTCGAGGTAACAGAATTTGGGACCACGGAATAATCAAGGATCAGAGATCAAACCAATCAAACAGCTACACGTGTCATTCCAAGATCATGATTTTCCACAAGACATTTGCACTATAAATAGAGCAGTACTTTGTACTTAGAAATTTGTCGTTGATACGTATTATTCACTTGTTTGTCAGTGAATACAGTTTGTCTAAGTACGTATCTTCGAGCAATGAGTAAATAGTTAGCGTGTTTGTCCACTACTGTTCAGCTCAAATTGTAATAGTTTTGCAAAAGTGTTTGATTTGGATTAGCCTTGCTAGTTCATTGCGCAATCAACACTTAGTGATTTTATGATCAATAAAATCATATTTTTAGCTACTATATATTACTTTCTTTGATATTGTCATATCTATCTTTTATATACTATGTTATTATTAAACAATTAAAAACTGTCTAAGTAACTTGATTAAAACTAGAGAAAAGTTTTTAATTGTATTCAACCCCCCTTCTACAATTAAACTTTACTTATTGCGATTCCATTTCACTAATCAATAATGAATTCGGGACTCTCATGTTCCAGTCAGTCTTACACAAGCTGGCCAAAAGATGGTTCAACGAGCGAGCCTCAAGGAGCATTTCCAGCTGGGCTGACCTTCGCAATAAGTTCATAAGGTTTTTCCATCATAGGACTTCTACACCCCTGTCACACATGGCAGCCCGCTATCTACACCAGCGTCATAACGAAACGTTGATTGACTTCATTGATAGGCATGCGGATGAATGTCTCAAGATACTAGGCTTACCTGAAAGCCAGTATATCTTCTGCTTCGTAATGTGCGTAGACATAAACCGATATGGAGCACTAATCGACCAACTATCGGCTGACCTGCCACCCACTGTAGCCATAACGTAAATAAGGCCAGGCGTATTATACAGGTTGGGGCAATCCGTAGGCAAGTAAAAAAAAGAGAATCCAAGGTACACCGACACATACACCCGGGTCATCCATGTCGGGCAGAAGTGATAGAGGCAACCCTGGGGGGTATAAAGGTTCATCATACAGGCTTTTCGAAAGACACGACATCATCTCATCCCTCAGCAAAACACCAAAGGAAATCCTAGGGACACAACCTGACGCAAAGCATTTCCCCCAATCCGTTTCCAGTGAAGTACTCAGGAAAAAGCAACAAGTATTGCCGTTTCCACTAAGGAAGGTGCCACCAAACCAACCAATGTAGGGAATTGAAAACTCAAATTGTAAATGTCGTGAAAGCTAAAAAGTTGGAGCACTTAGTCCAAGGCGCAAAGGCCTACCAAAAGCAAGATGACAAAAAACCTCAGGGTATCCCCCTGAAGGTACCATTCACATGATACACACAGTTGGGGGATAGGGCAACGACGAAATTTGGAAGCACTCGACACATGGGAAAGGCAACCTATCAATTTCCCCCTATCGAAGAGGTCAATCCTTCGGCAGAACTGTTGATCATATCCACCCGAATAGCCAACCATCAGGTGGAACACATATATATGTCGACAATGGAAGCGCACTTGATATAATGTACGAGCACTTCTTCTTACAATCTCGGTCGTTACCCCACAATTCGAACTACTAACTTTGGAATTTATTATCTTTCACTCACCGTCACGACATAACGTGATCCTTGGAGGAACAGGCATGCAAGCATTCGGAGCGGTGTTCTCTACAATTCACGGGATGACAAAATTCCTAACACCTGAGGGTGTGGCAACCCTCCGAAGATCACCTGCGACCTTGCGGGAATGCCCAAGGTCTGGTGTGGAAGATGTTATTATTAACCCAGCCTACCCCGCGTAGGGGGTCTAGATTAACAACCTCCTGCCAAATGTTGTTAAAGCACAACTGAAAACATACTCCGCAATAATGTACACGAATTCTCTTTTCGATATGAAGACCTGACAAGGGTCCCTCGTACTATAGGAGAGGATAAGTTGAATGTTAATCCTAGCCTCACTCTAGTACGCCAAAAGAAAAGGGGGATGTCCCTAGATCGATGCTAATTCCTCACAGGCCTAAGTAATTGGGTTAGTGCAAGCCGGCGTAATTAGGAAGGTCAAATACCAAACCTGGGTGACAAACCCAGTCATGGTCAAAAAGTCCAACAGTGATTAAAGAATGTGTGTAGACTTTAAAGATCTATACAAGCATGCCCTAAGAACAACCACCCCCTCCTAGAGATCGAATTGATGGTGGAATAGCTAGCTGGTTTCCGCCTCTAATGTTTCCTCGATGCAAGGACGCTCCCTCGCAAAAATACAGCTCAGGATCCTCCTATGATTCAGAGGGCGTTTATTAATATTTGCCTTGATACCCTTGAGATTCCATGACAGCAGAGATCCTGAAGAGCGAGGCAAACGACTGACATCAACATAGAAGTAACCACTTTTTTTTTTATTTCAGACCACCACCTTTTGACCTCATAATACTAGAAACGGTCCTCTTATAAAATGAATACCGAAAATCTTGTTTGGAAATACGAAAGTGACAGTGAAAAACTGTGTGTCAAATCAGACCCTTTGTTTTTGCCCACCAACGAACATTTCAAAAATTAGAAGCCTTTGAAGGCCACGGGGATGATACTGCAGAAAAGCTAAGCGATAAAACTCGCTTACTTCGATAATCAAAGGTGACATTGACAAACGAAAGTTGGAAACCTCAAAGAATTTCCATTACACGGCAACCATGCCGATCGGCGGGCGGATTGCCTTATTGTCCGACGATGGCGCCACCAGATTATAATCCCTAATACACGAAAACTGAACTTCTAAGGCACTAATACCACATCAGTTACCCTACTTTCGTCCTTCGACACACTATGATCATCTAATACTTCATCAACATGAACAGAAGACGGCAATGTAGCCATGGGAATAGACGGGAATAAAAGTAAAAGTAAGGAAAAATAAGTAGAATATCGACATTCGAACAATGATTTGGCGATGGAGGAAAACCATATACTAATGATTTCTCCGGGAGATGATTTTTACGTTGATGAAAACGGTGGTTTTCAAAAATAAATGGTGAGGGGTAAAAATCCCTAATTTTATACATCAAAAAACGGGTCGGGTCAAACAGAAAGTGTAAACGCCACCGTACAAGTAGAGAGCCATGATCCCACGAAATTCATATCAATGCCAGCTGTTCACGCACCAGACGTCTCTCACGGTTCCACTCCCCTCACGCACCCTTAGCCACTTGATGTCCCTTGGAAAAACGTGAATGACAAAACTAATGTGGCAGGCGCACAGTCTGCGCTTTCATGGCTCATCATCATTGCTCTGGCAACCCCTTAGATATAGCCAGCTGAGAAGTTGGACGTCCCACTTACTCCTGAAAAGTGACAAGTCAAACTGGAGGGACTTAATGGTGTAACTACCCTCAAAACCTGCTCACGTTGGCAGCTAACCCTCCATTGTACCATCCTATAGTAATAACATCTAGCTTTACCCTTAGGATTGTCCCCGTGCAAATACGATACCACACAGCTAAACTGGTCAGGGATAACTGTCCTCAATAAACATTCCTTGACAAACGTATCAGTGAACAGTACTGTGTCGACACCAAATCCGTCGAAGGTCAACCCTTTACCTCGCACTCCATTGGCTGACAAATAGGACAAGGAGGCTGCACAACCGTCACACTTCCCCATTGGTTGCCCAATGGGTCCAAAGAATGTGTCAGGTGTTTTAACCGGGTAACACTCGCTAATGGGTCGATGACCGTTAGCTCAATTGGAGTCCCCAAGCTCACTAAATCTAACGAATTAATACCCTAGAGTATAAAAGCCTAAGGTATGCCCATACACGTGGCAACACATACACAACCCAGAATCCATCATCATTCCATACATGATTCACTTGTAAATCGGATTTTACCACCTGACTTATGTAAGTTTGGGTTATAACGGCAATTGTAAAGTAAAATTTGATCATAACCTAATTCTCAACATCATAATCGCACTCAAGTAAACTAATGCTTGATCAATATGGAAGTACCTTATCCAAAACCTTGTTCTAAACTTCTAATATCGAAGTAACTTATGAAAAACAACATTCACTGAAATAGATAGTTGTAATGACGCAAACGTCTAAAACAATTCAAAAAGGACAAGTTTCAATTGTCATAGATACGACGTCGTAGTAGTACGTGTGTTACTTTGCTTGAAGAACAACATAAGTAGTACACTATTTTTGGAAAACGACTTTTTCTTTCTACTCTCGTCAATTACTTATGCATACGTTAAGGTTTTTAATATTCTTGCAAAATATTAATAAATCAACAAATTTTTATAAATTGGTCCATATATTCAACACCCGGTCGAGAGTCCAAAAAAATCAAAATTCTATGTACTCCATCAGTCTCATTTTTTCCATTGTTTCACAATTTTTTTTGGATATTACCTTCATAATTTGAGTTGTACCAATTAAATGAACAGAAAAAATACAAGAGTGTAAGATGAACTGATTTGTCACCTTATTGTATCAAAGTTAATTTGTAAAATTCACGTAAGCTGAGTGTTGCAATCCTACTTAAGTATCTAAAATTTATAATATTAAATTGATCACTTGATGAAGTGTTTGAGATATTCAAAGTATATATACTATAATAAATTAATAATTTTGTGAAATGAGCACTAAAACTTTTTGTGGTATGATAACTAAATATATAGGAGTACGTACGTAGCCAAGGTAGTCGTTTACTTTTGATGCAAGGAACTTAGCTGACATGCATAAACGGATATATGCATGCATTTTGGAAGGTGAATTATGTTATATATTCTTCTAAAAGAGATACTTTAACACTGATTTTTAAAGTAAATTTACCGTTTACTTATAATTTCCCATTAAGGGTTTTGCCTACTTTTTTAAAATCTATACAATGTGTTTTGATTTAGAACATCAATTGTACAAGTAATTCTAACTAAAGATGACGTTTTTCATCATCTAACCAAAATTTGTTGTTTTGCGTGTTTCGTTCCGACTAACAGTCTCTTTGCTGTTGTTCGGAACGGACACGTGGAGCTCACGAAACCATCGACTAAGTGCAGATAAGTCTTTAGGTCGTGGCACGTGGCAAAATCAGTTTTCGTAAGGTATGGTGATGCGTCGCTACTAAGTCGAAGCTCTTTGCCAACATCAGCATATCTAAACCATTCAGTGTCTTCGACACGCTTTTGTAGCCATCCTGGTAACCCCGACACACAAACTACTTTTTTTGTTACGTCGTTGCTATCATCGACCAAGAATCCAGGGACTTTTGTGATCACATCTGTTGAGTTCACGATTCGAAGAACTCGTGTACCGTTACTTTCAAGTTGTGATCTAAAGTTGTTGTTTCCAACTCGCGGCCCACCAAATGATACAACAGTTACCATTGGTGATTGCTCGAATGTGGAGGTTATGTCATAAGCTGTGAGAGTGGCTAGGGCTGCACCAAGGCTATGACCGGTGATGGTTATGCTAAGTGGCTCGTTACCATAAGTCTCGATAATTCTCGATATCTCTTCCCTTACCATATCTCGTAAACTCGGACATGTCGTGGTTGCTGACGTGTACATACTTAAAAACCCTTTTTGCACCATTGCTTTCTTCTTTTCAGGCGCCACGTCATTAGGCAATGATGTCAACATAGCACGTAGATTCTCAATCCATTCAAGACACGTGGCAGTTCCTCGAAATGCAATCACTACATCTCTTCGGCCCAATCGAGCGATCTCCTCGTCATCGTTACATACTGCCACATAACCAATCCAGCTGGAATTCACTGATCTCCAGCTTGGCACTCTATCGACCCAACCTGGTAGTTGAACGCCGCAAGTGGCATGCAAATTTTTAGTCACCTTATATCCACTTCCCCCTAACCCACATCTATCCAACATCGAGTTTTTCGAGTACTTACAATTGCCATAATCCGGTGATGATGTGTCGAACTCAAAACTCCGGTACGCCGCTTCAACGAAATCGCCATACCGAAGTATCTCGTGCCGTAAACCATCATCTAAAGGATCAAGCAGCCCTTCCCAATTCCTTATCCCTTGATACTCCCTCCATTTCTGACCTAATTTCGCCACACGACTCACCACCCGAACCTGACCCGCATCACTGTTCCATGAACTTTTGACACTCAACTGCCGCGTTCGGGTTCTAAGATTTGTACTAGTCGAACAGTTTGAGAATTCAGACATATGAGTTGATGGTTTTGCTAGACTGCATGGTTTAACCATGCCAATTACACCCTTCATGACGCTTTATTATTTGTATGTAACTGTATACGTTTTGATGATTTGGATTTTTATTGGGATTTTGGTTGATGACACACACTTTGTTAAGTTTGGATGTAAAAGTAGCGTTTATATAGGTGCAAAAAGATAGAAAAAATATTGTGAAAAAGAGAATAAATGGAGGACGGTGCAACGAAGGTTAGTTGAGTATGGTGTGTGAGCTTGTGTGCGTATTTTTCCTTTCAAGTATTTTCATTCATGATTTTGACAATTTTAGTTGAAGATTGTTGACCGGGACCCATGGAATAAATATTAAAACGGGAGATACTTTAGAACTAATGAAGCTCCGACCATATATTTCTGTACATAACTAACACATGACTGCACGTGAGGCTCACAAGCCGCGTTGAATATATAAAGTGAAAATTATATAGTTTATATATTATTGGAATTTAACAAGCATGGTTTAGTCTAACCATACATATAATTATGAGTTTGTGGATGAGAATACGCATAAAGTAGGGGTGCCCTAGCCTTGTAAACACTAATTTTATAAATCATGTAAAACAAAATTGGGTTCATATAAATCCTTAAAATCAATTATTATCACTATTTTGTCATACTAAAAAAAATCGCCAATGTCTACATATATATTTTTAATTGTGCGTCATTATGCAACTAGGAATAAAATTATTGATCACTATAAGTTGTTTTCAAAAACAATCTAAAAGTTATAGATAAATTTAATATAAAAGCATTAGTGAACTTCGGCAAGCACAATTACAACTTTTACTTGGAGCAACTTTTTGACTTCCTATTCAGAAAAGTGTCAAAATAAGAAGGGCGGAATTCAGAGGTGTAGATGACTTAAGAGATGAAATAAGAAATAGATGAAACACGGTAAATTTGTAAGGGTAAAATATAAATATTTTTAAATTTGATGTTGTAAAATGCAGTATCATTATAATGCAATATATTTGGACCGTACATAAAAAAAGCAAGGGTTAAGATTACATGACACTAATGTCCTCTCTAAGTCAGCATCTCCTCTAATCCCAAACCAAACAAAAAAATATGACAGAAACTATATGCATTTCAAACGTATAAACATTATGGAAATGAATTAACATAATTAATTGATTAGGATGTACTAGTAAAAATCATGTATAGAAAATGAAGGAAGTGAAATGTGGTTAGTAGAGTAGATAATGAATAAAGAAGTAAAGAAAAAGGAAGACTTTGAAATAGTGGGTTACTTATGTTAGTTACCACCTAATCTTTTAGTAAAATTTGTAATTGTAATACTTGGTCACTATCTTCTTATGGAGCATAACAGTTTTTAGCACGATCTATTCGGGTATGGATAAAACTATATTTTAGATGGGTGAAGCAAAAATTAAGAGCAAGAGTTTACTCAATATTTTTCTAAAATTGATCGAGAGATACTAAACGATTAAATAGATATATTATTTATATAGAAAACTTTAGTGAAAGCTCTTCATTTGTGCAATTTTACGTAAAACACGTCCCTATCTTAACTAGAAATTAAAAGTTTGAAACTTTTGATTGAAAATTTAAAGTTGTATACCTTAAATTGAAATATGTAGAACATATAATAGCTTTTTCTTAAAAAAAAAGTATTCCAATACAAAAGTGAAAGTGACATGTATTACATTTTTTCAAAATATTATATAAATAGTTCCTTTTTATGAACTTGTACAACTAATATATATAGTAATATTTCAGTTAATAGCATATAAAATTGGTTAATAGTTAAGTGAAACGCTAAGCAATATTTAAAGGACACGAAGCACTAATAATAAAATCAAATGTGTTAAAAAAAAGTGTACATTTCACATGACAAAAGGACTCCGATCCTAGCTCGGACTTCTACGTGCTCCTGCTTGGCAACAACTACTTTACTTTGCGTACGTGTATGTGTTAGAAAAGAAGCGTTTTGGAAATGCATGCTCATACTAATAAGACAACGTACTTACTTTAATTAGTTTATATATAGCATTGCTTAAAATGCTTATTGACTTTTTGTTGTGTACGTGGCTGTGAATATGGACTTTATGTACGTTATCAAATGATAAAATTTTGAATTCTTATAAATGATGCACCTTATTCAATTCAATAACACGTACTAATGTGACTCCATACCCATTCACGTTAAATCATCGATCACGTAACAATGTGAAACCGATGATTGTAAAGTTTAATTTGTTTAAAACTAAGCATGACTTTCCACCACCCATATACGATAACGATATAACTAATAAATAGAATTGTGTGTTTAAATTTTAACTATCATCAAATTGACTTAGTGTTAAAAGCGTCTTGATGTTATGATAGTAAAAGGTTTGAACTAATGTTATCATTTGGCAACGGGAGGTGATTTTTACAAGTAAATTTTTACTTATTACAATGAAAAAATATAATTTTATATTCACAAGGAACATTTTAAATCCTTGTATTATTTACGTATCCTACATCGATTGTTATCATTGTTTGCTTCTTCGATAAAGATCAACAATGATTTATAGGGCAACTTTTAGATGGAAAAAAAAAACACTTTTTCACCTATATTTCCTCATTAACGTAATTGTCAAATTTCCATGTTGGAAATATTTAATAAATAAATAAAAGGGCCGTTCGCATTCCAAAGGAATAGTAATAGTAGAAATGTGAAGCAAGACTATGCTTCCGATGATGCAACTTATGCCAACATGATTTCTATGATTGCGATTGGTTTTAAAAATTGATATTTTTCACATAAATATTAAATTTTAAATTTCAGATTGATTCTTTTATTTTAACTTTTATATAAAAGTTGTAAAATCATACTCTTTTGTTGTTGTAAATTAATAAAAAGTTTTAGAAGACACATGATATAATAGTAATCTAAATAATAATAATAATAATAATAATAATAATAATAATAATAATAATAATAATAAAATATTGATAGTATTTACTAAACTTAAATTTATCATAACAAAAGTAATAATTATGATCTACATTTGAAATCAATCGAAAGTTTCCTAAATATAAAAATGAAAACAGAAAATATAGTATAAAAGCTTAATCTCATGTAACCCATAGCAAATTCAAAGTCATTTACCATCAAACTACAACTATTATATATATATATATATATATATATATATATATATATATATATATATATATATATATATATATATGATTAAAATACATATACAAATTATAATATGTCATAAAAGGAAAAAAAAGTTAATATTCATAATAGTTTGTTAATTGAGATTTAGGGCTAAAGATCAATATATATATATATATATATATATATATATATATATATATATATATATATATATATATATATATGTCACAAATAATAAAAGAGTTACTCTTAATAACTAGCTTACAATTGATATTATATCATAATAGAAAGTGATACTGTGAAAGCCAAAACAAACCAAAGATTCTAATATAACTTATTTAATTTTTAATTTTTTTTTATAAATAATACGAAACCACATAACTTTATTTTTTAACTTTTATTTTTCATGAAATTTGCAAATCATTTCATTTTATTACTATTATTACATCATCATCTAGAGGAACTTTAATTTGGGAGTCAGCTAGGTAACTTGAGAATTAGGGATGTTCATCTCCGGTTTAGTCAGTTTGAGCCTAAAATTTAAACCAAATCGATGATTACAGTTTGACATTGTCTCAAATTAAACCGTCCAATTTAATGTGTCAAACCAAACTAATTCAAACAATTGAAACCGGTTTGGTTCGGCCGGTTTGACAGTTTGAACGATTTTTATTTATATATATATATTTCTAATAAAAATTTGTTAACTAATCCATCCGTTCCAAATTTATAGTCCACATTTCCATTTTGGGATGTCCAAAATTTATAGTCCACTTGTACTTTTCTACCAATCAAAACATTTGAATGTGGTGAGAGGTTAAATCTTATTGGTTATAGAGTACAACTAGTATAATTTTTTTAAACTACGTATTTTTTGTCTATGAACAATAAAATTAATACGGAGGGATAAACAATCAAGTTAGATAATATAAGTAGTAATATAACTATATATGATTATCTTAGAAATTTTTTTTTAAGATATAAATTCATTATTTAGTATTGGTCAAAAATCTTTTTAACAATATCATTTAAGATAATTGACTTTCATAACATTGTTACATAACCGAAATTTTTTTTCACGATTTTTAATTTCTAATTTATATAGTTGTATGAGTTAGCAACTTCTCAAATCAACATTCTAAGTACCATAGACTAGACAAATATAGAGTTTGTTTGTTAAAGACAAATAGTTCGTTTCAATTAAAATGCATACTTAATGAATAATAGAAGTAAATATGATACAGTTCGATTTAGTTTAAACGACTGGTTTGAGTTTTAAAATCGCGAACCGGACCATATATGATGCTTTTGAAAAACTTAAACCGCTAAACCAATTATGACCGATAAAACTGGTCAAATCGACCAAATTACTTGGGTTTAACCGGTTTAAACAGTTTCAGCCAAACCACAAACACCTCTGTTGAGAACCAAGTGATTGATGACCTAATTTTGTTATATTTGTTTCCAATTTGATTTTTCATACTTATTTTCCAAGTAATTCTCAAATATTCCAATTTGTACAGGCAATTTAGATTAACAAAATGATATCGGAAACAATTAAGTGGGTGCAACTCCATTTTGGTTCATTCTCAATTTGCGTGTGAATTCTAATTTGTCACATTGGATTATTGAGTCTTGTTTATCCTCATTGTCGGAGGTAATGAAGAATTGAACAGTGTTCAAACATTTTATATAGCTCAATTAACTCGAATTATATACTACAACGAGTAGTTTCTAACCCGCGCGTTGCGACAGAATAAAATATTTATATTAGTTTCTAAATATATTTGGTATATATGTAATTTAAAAGTCGGTGTTTTGTCTTTAATCAAATTTAGATATTTTAATTGTTTAAGGAGCTATATATGAACGATCTGATCAATTATTTTATTTAGCAAGAAAATAAAAGTACATAGAATGTTCGGTCTTTACCTTAAATTTGAAGTATATTTTTTTATTTAATGATTAAATAATTACTTTATAATTATTTGAATTTTATATAGGTAGTTTAATTTATATGACTTTTATATCATATCCATATAAAATAATTTTAAAATAATTTTTTACATTCTTTAATCTTCTCTGACATCCACACACCTATACAACCATAATTAGCTCATTTTACGTAACCTCTTATTGATCAAGAAAAAGTTTTTACTATACTTTTATAAATATTATACTATATATGCTATTAGATAGGGGTGTTCATTAATTGGTTTGAACCGAAAAACCATCCAATCCAAATAGGTTTGGCTTAATTGGTTTCGGGTTATTTGGTTTTGGTTCGGTTATTTGATTTTAACCGATATTATAATTGGTTTTTGGTTCGGATTTGGTTTAGAAACTTTCAATTTGGAGCCCACCTGAAAACCCGATATAGTAGTAGTATGTTTTTATATATAGGATGGATTTAAAAATCCATCACACACTTATTATCTCATGAAATTTCCCCTTTCTAATTGTGTACATTTTATTAGTAACATATTTTTATTTATCAACTTATACATCCATTGTTATATATAGTTCACTGAAAAATTTAAGTTAATTCACATTTTTTATTTTAATCGGAGTCAATAACAATTAAGTAAGACGTAGAATGATTATTAAACGAATAAAATGAAAAGTCAATAATTATCTCTTAATGATAAATGTTAGTTTAATAAATATAATTTTGATTAAAATATATTCCATTTTCTAGAAAAGATTTGAGTTATTTTCTTAGTTTTCTTCAACCTTCATCATAAGTTTGGTTTTACGGGCCCCAAACCGATTAACCCGATTGTTATTCGGTTGGTTTGGATTGGGTTTGTGTAGTTCCGGTTTGGGTATTGGGTGGTATTTATTTTCTTCAAAAACCGAATAACTCCACCAAACTGAAACCCGACCGTTTGAACACCCCTACTATTAGATAACTTGTATTCCACAGTGAGGTACAAACAAAATAAAAAATGCAGTGAAGGTAAAGAGATGAAATGTTAGGTATATATTACAAAATTAAAATACAAAAAAAAAAAAAAAAGGAAAAACAATGTTAATAAAAGTGATTGGTCATTTACTATGTATTCAATAGTAGCAGTTAAATTAATTTCTCAAATATGAAGCTAAAGTTATAGAAATCTTTGCTCCATACAGTGTATCTCATGATCAAACTTTGAATACATGTTGTATAGACTTTCTCATATTTACATTACATATCTATCAATTCACTCAAATTATAATTATTTTTCTGGTAATTCGATGAACTCATCTAAAATTTTATTTTGTTGTCAGATCGAGTAAAGTGATTACTATTATAATTATCATTTTTCTCTTAGCGACTCATCTATACTAATCTACTAGCGTACTTGAGATCAACCGATTAACCGTTTCATTATTACAAAAAAAAAAAAATTTGTAACTAATGATAATTTTTTTGACACCTATGTTAAATATAATAAATCTAATTGTATGTTTTTGTCGAATCGAATTAATTGATTAATTAAAAGATAAGAAAGTGATTACTATTATAATTATCATTTTTCTCTTATTGACTTATTTATACTAAGATAATAGTGTACTTGAGATCAACCGATTTACCATTTTATTTAAAAAAAACCGTAACTAATGATAATTTTTTTTTGACACCTATGTTAAATAAAACAAATCTAATTGTACATTTTTGTCAAATCGAGTTAAGTGACTAATTAAAAGATAAGATGTTGATTAATTGAGTGTTTTGAAGGTTTTATTGAGGTAAAACATACGAAATTCACAAAACGCACACTTTAAAAATTAGAGAAAAATACAGTAATTGTTGTATTTTGTCATTCAAAATTATAAACTAAAAATGATTTCTTTGTTTATTTATATTTTAGTTTTAATTAAAAAAACCTTTTTTCACTATTCATTCAATAGTAACTCATCATATAGTACTCCTGCTATATGTATGAGCTTGCAATTAAGTCTAAAATTAATGAGGCACAATTTAAAGTATTTTTACCATCTTTTTAACAACAAAAATTTCAATTAAAAAAAACCTTATTCCAAAAATAAAAAAGTATTATACCATTTGACCTACTCCTCAATAGTCCAGTTGATCCATAATATGTAGGTACGATCTATTACACTTCATATCGTGATTTCGCCACTTCACATCCTAATTTCGCGCCTATTTAGTTTACCCTAATATATACATGTATGTGTGTATGCATTATACTAATTAGTAATAATGGATAGAAAAGAAATTTAAGCACATATAAATTCTTGTTTTGCAAATAATTAAGTAAGCATCAATTTGATCCTTTTTAAGTATATACCTATTGGTATATTTATTATACAATAAGTTTTCACAAGATAAATGTTATTATCACTTTTTGAATATATGTGCTTACGTATCCAATCTATCACATTCGACATAGGTCCACATATGATCGAGTTTATATCAGGAATAAATGGTATCCTCTGATTTAAAAAAAAAAAAAAGTTAATTAAGGAAATGAATCAAATAATTAATTCATTAAATAAATTAATTAAGGATGATTATGTCATGATATATATATCTAATTAGGCAACTCGTTCATTCTAATCCTACTTTAACTAATGCTTAGATTAGATAGATAGGAAAGAATCCAAGTTTCAACTTGTTTGGTGAGTGATCCTGGAAATAACATACAAAAATATTTGATTACTGGCTAGATGAGGCTCCTCGTCTTCATTTATTTTAGGAAACTACCTACGTTGCAATCACACACGTATGCGACTATATGATATGTAAAGTAACGATATTATGCGTATGGCGAAATTAAGTGTGTGTGATTAACTAATATTGCTTTTATCTTGTGTAATAGGCCGGGATGATTACAAACATCCCCACCCTAATTACCCTGAATATCATATATAACCCAATATGATTTAAAAATTACAAATACACCAAATGTTTTTAAAACCGAAATTCGAATTGGACAGGTGAGGGGTCCGGTTCCGACCGGGTCGGCCCAACCGCCTCAAAACCGGCCCAAAACGTGGTTCAGAAAAATTCAAAATCATGGTTCAACCGGTCCGGTTCCTGGTTAAACCGCCCGCTTTTGACCAAATCATCTGGTTCGTTGACTAGTCAAATCAAGCCCAAAAAGATTTAGAAAAGTACACCGTATCCATTATAATTTTTTTTCACGATTCTTTTATCTTCTCTTCAAAAACAGACTCGAGAAACCGCCCCGTTGGAAAATACCTGGAAATAAGAAAGTGAATGCCCAAATGCATCTTTCCTTTTGGTTAGATTAATAATAACAAAGTAATAAGAAAGTATTCGAGGAAAGATGCAACCAACTCAAGGCAAAAGAAAAGAAGAATCAATTATCAGAAGAATTTATGTGCCAAAATTACAAAAAAAATATTACTTGAATTTCGCCTGAGCTTTTCCACGTACTTGATTTTATACGTCGGTTTTATAGATTATAGCCTATGTGCTTTTCTCTTTTTGGTGTAACTAAATATCCTATTCGATATCACAATATATCCTAAAGTAAGTACATTCGATTCTTATTAGATGATTCTAAATTCCATGTTGCTCGACATTAGTATATTATAAACCGAAAGACTCGATGGATTAGAAAATTGTATGTTGCTCGATCAACTTTGTTGTCCTACACCGAAAGTCATGAATTAAGTACTTCCTACCGAATTTAAGGTTAATTAGACGTTTAGTTATCTGATGCCAATATTATTCTAATTAAGCTCAATTTAACCTTTTATTATAATCATCATGATCTCATGTCTTTTTCAACTTAGATCTTACTTTAATATACTAATTGTAGATGTAGATAGTTAAATTCCTTGATCTAGATTATCCTCGTATTGTCATTATCTAGTGAAAGAAACCTATTAAAACTTAATCTAATCTTAAGTATGATTAACATGCGGATATTAATATAATTCATGCCTTTTTAGGTAATCATATGCCCACCTTTATTACTTATCCAAACTTAACGTACCCTAAATGTCAAGCATACGATTTCAACTTGTTAAATATATATCGTGTATGACTACGAGTTATTATTATTATTATGATAATATGACACTAAAATAAGATTACCAACACGTACATTACATATACAACTTTGAACATGTTAAGTTGCCACTTATCGTGATCTTTGTACTTTCTTGCCGTAAATCTTTCAAGACAACTTTATGATCCAGAAAACCTAAAACAACATTAATCAGGACTTTGATCCTTGTACTTATCGTGATCTCTAGAGAATTTAAAATACTAATAAAAAAGAATTATTTCTCTGTTTCTTCCAATTCGATCACCTCTTCCCTTTTAAACACGAAGTATCTTGCATTTCTAGTCACAAGTGGATCTAAAGACGCAATTTATTAAGTTATGACTAACACTAGATAATGATCTGATTAGTGTTAGAAATAGACCTCTAAACGAATGGAACATTCAGTTTATATTCGTTTATTTTAAAAATAGTGAACATGATCATATATGTCATTCGTTCAATTATATAGAGTCAAGTTCAAACGAGAACCAACAAAAGATACAGAACTGCGAGAACCATTTGTAACCTTAGGATCATTTAAATCTAACAGCATTAAATTTAGTGGCATTAATGTAAATACTTATTCTATTTCTTATGCCTACAAACACTAAAAGGGTAATATGGTCTATTCAAAGCATAACGTAAATTTTTAAATCGCCAGAAAATTGGAATACACAATATTCGAGATTTGTTTTGCTAATATTGGTACAGGGTTTAATACTTTAATTAAATCATAAGATTAATTAATTGTTTTTTAACAATTTAGAAACCCAGTTTCGATAACATTCGGTTTCGTTAATGTTTGTGTACATATGAACAGAGCTACTGAATGGGGGTGATGATTAAGGTTTGCTACTGAATGGGGGTGATGATTTAAGGTTTGCGTATATATGAACAAATTGTAGTACTAAATATGTTTTGTGCACATCTGAAAAATATATATTGTTGTTAATATTTTTATTTAATTTTTTTTTGTCACTAACATTGGGTGTATCCATTAGGATCAAACGAACGACGACAAACACAACATTAAAGTATTAATTATTAGTAGAAGGTTTTAATTAATTAGTTATGGTTGCATGTGAAGTTGTGAACAAATAAGAACAAATTATGCTAATTCCATTTTCTGATTCTGTGCACATATGAACAAATGATGCTAATTCCATTTTGTGCACATATGAACAATCATACTAATTCCATTTGCGAACATGTGAACTAAGTATGCGAATTTCGTTTGGTGCACATATAATCAAAATTCTTCAAAGGGTTTGTACTCTAAAGGTACATAATTATACCAAACACCTATAACAAAACATGATGTTTAAGGTTAGAAATTCAGGATTAAATGGCATTTTGAATACACCATAGGTAAGCAACAACATTTTTTTAATGATATTAATGAATCTATGAATTAACGTCATTGTGATAATCAAAATGGTTCAACTCCATTATTATTTATCCGAAGTACAAACAGTTATTAATAACACAAGCAAATGTGGGAGTAAAATGAGAATTTTGTTATTAAGACACAATTACGACCTGAAAATGGAAAAGAAGAATAAGGAACTGAATTAGAATCTGGAAATGTGTGGGAAGTTGGGATGTAACCGACTGAGTAAATTGTGGGAGTCAGTTTTTCTTCATTATATTCATTAACGATTGATATTAATGTGTTAGTTACTAAAATACCCTTACCCTTATGTAATTAAAGGAGAAATTGATTCTTGCAGTTCTGTATCTTTCATTGGTTCTCATTTGAACTTTTGGTTATATATATATATATATATATATATATATATATATATATATATATATATATATATATATAGTGGCATGATCCAGAGGGAAACGCATTTTTTGAGGGAAGGGGGGAAGCGTTAGTATGCATCAGGAAGCATATTACCTTCACCCATACAAATCTCGAAAAAAACAAACTGAAATTTAGTAAATGTTAATCAGAATCGATGCTATGAATGTTAAGCTTCCTTGATAAATTATTTCTTCAAGTTATAGCATCGATTTATGAATATTACATCCAAATCCGTTAATATGCATCGCGGTGCATATTAGTTAATATGCATTGTGATGCATATTAATACTCAAAATATTTTTCAAATAATGTGAAATTTTTAATATGAATCACGATGCATATTAGTTAATATGCATCACACTGCATTTTAACAATTTATTAAATAAATATTCATCAATTAATGTTATGACTTAAAAATGAAATTAATTCGTTAAAATATTTTTTATAGCATCAGTTTTGATTACTATTTACCGATAAAAATATTTTTTTTGTTGACGTTTTGATTGATAATTGTAATATGCTTTTTGATACATACTAACGCTCCCCCCTTCCCCCCAAAAAGGCACTTCCCTCTCGATCACTACCTTATATATATATATATATATATATATATATATATATATATATATATGATTGGGATCAGGATCAAGATTTTTTAGTGGAGAAATAGGAGAAGCAATATTGACCATTAGATCTATGATTCAAGGCTTGGATTAGTCAAAGGAAAAGATGTTTTTTTGGGCAGAAGATGTAAGTCATGGGGATATTAGTGTCCATTCATTATTATTTAAAAAAGAAACAAATAACTTAATCCTAATCCACCTAATAGTATCCGACTTCCATGCACAAAAAAAAAAAGAACGCTCAAATCACAAATTCGTTCCATCTTCATCTGCGATTCAGAAAAAAAAAATAGGAAACCCTAGTTGTCGATTTTAAGTTACAGCCTAAAACACGCAATATCCAGTGTTTCTCGACTTAAGATTGTTGGTTGTTTATTGTTGAATCAAGTACTTAAAGACGATTTCAGAAGTTGTGGTTTGACGAGCAATATGTCGAATTCAAGAAATCAAAATCAAGCGAGTGTCAAAGGTAACATATTATAGTGTGTATATTTTTCTGAGTTCGATAATGAGGTGGTTATTTTTGTTTTGTATAAATCGTCTTTATGTTAGAAATTTGTGTTGATTCAATTGTATATGTAGTGTAAAAGGATGGTTGTTGGGGATATTATATTGCCGAATCATGAAAAATAAGTAGTTGTAGTTATGTTTATGGTTCTGAATATGATTTTTATAATGGGTATTAGTTTTATTTTGTTGATGAACCAATGTCGATTATTCAATATACATTCCTGAATCACATGCATAATTAGTTGTAGTTTGAGTACGCTATGTTTGTTTGATGCAGTATAAGTAATTTGCAAATTAAATTAGTTGTAGTGTGAGTACGTCTATATGTTAAAAAAATGTTTTGATTCAATTGTATATCTAGTTTAAAAAGAATTTTGTTTTTAGGTATTTTATGTTGCTGAATCGTGCTAATAAATAGTTATAGTTATGTTTATAATTCTGAATTTGAGTTTTATAATGGTCATTAGTTTTATTATGTTGCTGAAATATTGACGATTTATTTCTGATTCAGCTGTTTACCACACTGATTCTGAATTAAGAGTGGTGAATCAAATGGGTATAATTTTTTATTCAATGTGTTAAATAAGTGATGCAATGTTTAAATAGGTGAATCAATGCGTAAGATAACTGACCTATGTGTTTTACCAATGAACGCACACACGGTACTTGATTAAGAGATTATAAGGTGTAAACAACGAATCAATTGGTTACGTTTGAGAAAGTTTGTGATTTAACCATCTACAACTGGTAAGGTGACTAATTAATATACGGAATGTTCTAATTAATGCTTTGTGGTTGTGTATGAAATCACAGAAACTATTTTGTAGCTTCTTCTAATGTTTGTGTAGTACTCTTATGGTGTTGACGAACTGTTGTCGTGTATGGATATTAGGTTGCTGAAACATAAACTCCACCTATAAAAAATATTGAATCAAGTATAATTAGTTGCAATTGTAATAAGTATTCTAATTTTTAGAATGGCTATATATTTGGTGAATCGTAAATGTTTGTCTGTTTGATGCTAGAGTAGTATATTTGTAGTTTTGAATCAAAAGTTTAAGTTATAGAATCAGTTGCTTATAAATGTCATTTTAGGTAGGATTTTTGGTGTATTATTGTTGGTGCACTATCTCCTAAAATGTTGGGTGATACACTAGGCGGTCGGACGTTTCTGATTAATTTTTTGGTGTTAGTCGCGACAATGTTGATTGGGGGAACTGGAGTATGCCCCCCAAGCAAATGAAAGTTGTAAAAACAACACACCCTCTACCGCAAGCAAACATAATCCTTTGATTCGATTTAGGTGTTGGGGCGATTCGGAGAGAACCGCAAAGGAGCGAATTGGAATTGGAAATTGAGGTATTGTTTTGTACTTAAATAGGTACAACACGTTTTAGTGAATGGTAGGTTGAAATGTGTTTAAATTTGTTTGCAGGATTACATTGCCGAATGAAAAAAGAGAATAGATTTAATTGCATCCACAAAGCTAGGTTGAGCTTGAAGGTAGGCTAGAACGACTGGCGATGTTTGGAAATTGAAACTGTGTTAGAACGATGTAATTTGGTTGTTCATTTGATATTATTCTGGAATTTTGACTAAATGACCTGAGACAGACTTATCTTTTGATGTGATACATGTTTGCTATCAAGCATTTATATGCCATTGTTTTTATTTAGATCATTTGACTGTGGGGTGTTAATTCACATAATTTGTGTTTTGATCAGGTGTTAATACTTAGGCACTAGCTAGTCATTTAACAGAATCGTGTTTATCAAATTTATGGATTTTATGTCCTAAGGGTTGAGGTGCTGAATTTATGGTTTTCAATTTACTGAATCAATTGGTTTAATAACTGAATCAATTTGTTAACTAAATGAATCAATGGGTAACGAAGCAGAATCATTGTAGCAACCAATTTGACACGTTAGTAGTAAAACTTTACAAAGAAGTGATCCTAAAGTGGCACATTTTTAAAATAAAAATCTACGTGTTTTATAATGACAAAACTCATGAAATTACAAATTATACTACTACACAATCCATTATAGCTCACCCCTAATAGACCACGGAAATGGTGAAAATCACCTAAAACCCGTGATCTGTTTGCAAAACTTCGCGCGTTTTCACTTTCCTTTTCATTGTCCACGGTTTATAGATTTGGCGCTACACGGATCTATCTTTAAATCTGTGGTCCATTCTTTTGGAAACACAAACCACGGTTACAAATGACGAGGGGGTGGTCCATCTTCTCAGGAGATCCACGGTTCCTAATTACAAACCGTAGGTAACTGAATCTAAGTACGGACTTTTAAAACAAACCGTGGTCCTTTCGAAAATGTACGTTGGATTGTAAACAAAAATCATTACCAAATTGTTCGGTGATCGTATGTAAGCACCTGTGGGCCGTGGGCTGTGGACCTAGATGTAAGTTAATTGTTTACATTAATACGGACTGTAATGAACTGATTTTAGACCCATATAAAAATACATGAGAGTTTTTATTTTGTTGCAATACAGTATGATACTTGAACATTATAATATTTCATTTTCAAAATAAAAAATTAATCAAAAAAATTATCTATCATCCCAAGGACAATAAACTAATTTATTTTTTATTTTTTATTTTTAAAAAGAAAAATGACAAAGATGATCATGAGAAAGGGATATGATCAAATAAAGAGAAGGGAAGTGTTTTTTCATGAGAATAGCACGTGTATATGGATCCAAAATATATAAAGTCATAAACACTATTTTAGTCAAAGAAGCCCAAGATCAATTTTCATAAACACTACTTTAGTCAAATAGTTGTAAAGTGGAATTAAGCTAGATGACATTCATTTCAGTACTTTAATATTGTCGATGTATATATATATATATATATCTACTCTCGTTATAGTATAAATATACACATGCACATAAGGTCACTTTAGCATTCAATTAAATTAACATCCAATGTCCAAATACTGAGATCCCAAATACTAGTTATGTTCTGTCCCCATTATCAAAAATGGAAAAATATATTGCAGTTCTATTTTTCTCATTTAGACATAATAGTATTAGCACTCTGTTATCAACCACGATTTCCCTGTTTAAATCTTTCCGAAGTTGTTTCATACCTTTCTATTTTACGTCTAAAAACCTCATTGGTAAGATTGTGAACCAGAAGGCCTTTGCAGATATGATACATCAAAGGAAGAAAAAGAAATGCTGAGATGGATCCAGAGCGATTTACTATGAAGAGGATGGAAGCTATCCATGCGCATTTTTCTTGCGCGGTATAATATGAGGACGGTTAATTATGATTTTTCACAATCTTGGCTGTTAATCGTCTAAATATCTTACGATCACCGCAAGTTCCACACGTGTAGTACAATGCAATCCTTATGAACTCATACGAATAGTAAGATATATCTTCAACGGACTTCAATGATGCTAGCACACTTCACTTTGCTCGTGAAAAATATGTTTGATGCTTTTTTGGTTCGATTGTATATCACCTGTGTGTTTCTATTGTATTTTATTAAATGGTAATTAATTTTTAGTCTGCCTTTTCAAAAGAACAATTATATATTAAGTGAATAAAGTGGCAGAAGATCAATTATATGGAGTATGTTTTTATAAGAATTACGATATATAAGTGCCATATGAAAGAGGCAACAAATGTATCAACCACGGTTCTCTGAGTGAACCGTGGTCTATAGTACAGACCTAGTGTGTTGCTGTTGCAAACCGAACATGTTATTAAAATATATATATATATATATATATATATATATATATTACATTAATTATCATTCTGTGGTGTATTTATTTATTTATGGTAAAACGTAACATGCATTAGATATGGTTAGGTATATGTATAAATTAATTGTTGTTTGGTGTTGGAATTCAACTATTCACTAATGGTACGTATTCTCTTTCTACTATAAATACGTACACATAAGCTTCATTTTATCTTATCCAAACCCCAAGAAACAAGATGATCAACAAGTTCCCCAATATGATCATCAAAATTAAAGTCCATTTTCTTGATCATCTTTTTTCACAACAAAACTTACGTACAATACTCTTTTGCGACTGCGATTTCCCTGTTTAAATCTTTTGCCATGTGTAGTTTTATACAGGCACGTTGACGTGCTCCCATCTTCGTTTGCCCACAATCATAATATTGGACATCGAGAGACATCTCTACTATTATGATAGAGAATAACTACAAATGGCTAATTATAACCTCAACATCTTGTCCCCAAAAGAGATGTCTTGTTCTCTTAAAGTAAAGTGGTAATTATGTGAAAGGTAAAAAGACGGCGCATGACTGTCTTGTGATTGAAGTTTGCTCGTGTATGAAGTGCATCATTAACGTTCATATATATATATATATATATATATATATATATTACTGAATTAATTCTAATTTGTATGAAGAGTACGTACTCTACGTGAATCGATCAATTGCCGAAAGAAATCAACGTGTAAAAGATTTGCGAGAAAATGACGGAATCACTCAATTCAAATTATTAATCATTTTTGTATCCCCAGATGATGTTAAATTGTTAACGGCTCTAAAATGTATATAATATGTATTTGCAAAATATTTGTCATGTTAATCTTAAACAATTAATATATGAAACATGAAACGTGAGATGACGTTCATTAAAAAATAACACTGCGCTGGTAATATGCTAGCATAAATAAAAATATATGAGAGTTTTTATTTGATTGCAACACAGTATGATACTTGAACATTATACGGAGTATGATATAGTAGTATCATTTACCAAACAAAAAATTAAATAAAAAAATTTATTTATCATCCCAAGTCCATAGTTAAAAAATTCATTGAATTCACCATGTACATTATATTCTTTATGGACTTTATGTCTTTATCTATTGTGGCCGGATCTATATAGGAGTAGGACCAAGTTATATACACGATTCTCATGCTCATCAATTAAATTTTAAATGGGCACACTACCAATTAAATTATACAAACCTAAAATGGGTCAAATCAACCACGGTTCTCTTGTGGCAAATCGTGTCGGTAAAAAAAAAATACATTAATTATATTACATTTGGTTAGCTATTGTTAGGTGTTGACATTGAATTCATTCATTAATGTTACGAATCCTCATTATATTATAAATATACGTTCACACATAAGCTATCTTTTTCTTATACATGCAAACCTTATTTAATAAGTAACAATATTATAACAATATGATCAGCTCATTTCTCAATATGATCTTCCATTTCCATCTTCGCAATCGTCTTTTTTCACAAAATAAGTTACAATATAATATTCTCTTTCACGACTACGATTTCCCTGTTTAAATATTCAGATGACCTTAGCAGCGAAGCCTGTTACAGTCACCTTTTATAACATCAACGTGTATCCGCGCGTGAACAAATATAGCATTCCATTCTATTGGTTGGAACATCTGTCCGCGCGTGAAAAAGAAAGATCTAGTCCAAAACAGTTTCGGTATGGGATTTATGCAGAAACTGTAACGAGATTTATTGTTCTTATACAAGGTTTTGTTATGTCTCAACTATGTATTTGGGACTCAAACATCCCCTTCTACTTTGTAGTAACTTGAAGATGATGGTGATAGTGGAACCGGTGAAGATGAAAAGGATGAACTATCATTAATTAATTAGTAACAACATTTTAGTCATATACCACTAACATGTATTATTCTATTGTACTATACAACATTTTAATGCATGATTATTTGGGTGGTGTACGTACATGCAAATCACCATCCATTATAAATACTTACACATGAGCTCCATTTTATTTTATCCAAACCCCTTTTCCCCTTACTCCCCAAGAGCCGAAACAGTAACAAGATGATCAATAAGCTCCTCAATATGATTATCAAGGTCCATTTTCTTGATCATCTTTTTTCACAACAAAACTTATAATACTCTTTTGCGACTACGATTTCCATGTTTAAATCTTTTGTTGTCTGTAGTTTTATTCAGTCACGTAGACGTACTGGCGAGTTATGTCCACAGTCACAATGTTGGACATCTCGTGACAGTGACTGAACTCTAGCTGCTCGTGTATGAACTACATCATTAACGTTCATATATGGATATTACTGAATCTTAATTAGTATGAAGAGTACTCTGTAACACCCGTCAAATTAGGACTATATTTAGTGCCTAATCATATGTGCAAATACATGTAATTAGGATTAATTATATGTATCATTTTGTGTATTGAGATATTCTAATATATGTACACACGTACGCGATTTGATTAAATCGTGCATTTTCATATCGGGCGGATCCCGATACAATATTATGGACGTTGGTGACAAACTATTGAAAATAATGTGGATTTATCCAAACAAACATTATTTACTTTAATATATTACACGATTATACGTTATATTAAAACGTAACGGTAAGCAACGAAAACGTGCGAAACGCGCCCGACGGATGAGATAAAGTCAAAGTATATCTTGTAACTCACTAATAAGTATTTTAAAGAAATACTTCAAGTAAAAATATCATACTTTAAATGTTAACAAAACGTATTATATAAAACGTTATACGATTAACTAAAACGTAAAACGATCGGGTAAACGAGCACCGCAAGTAATGCAAATTGGATAAATAATTAAACACACCCATATAGTGTGTGGGACCCATGAAAATGCAGCCTCAAGTTTGACCATCCATAGTAGTTTTTACTTATTGAACACACATACTTGCACCATACTTCAATCACCCACTATACCCCCCACCTCATTCCACATTTTCCACTCTTGCACTCAACTCTTCTCCCTCTCTCTCTTGTGGACGGTTTTCACAACCCCCACACCATCAAAAACATCCCCCATCACCATCAAACACCTCCTTTGTGCCACCATAAGTCCGCCATACAACCACCGTCGGCCGCCACGTCGGAAAATTCAAGAAAATAAGTTTTCGCACTCTTTTCTCCTTCTCCTCACCACTTCTTTGTAAGGACTCTTGATCTTTTGCTAGATTTACTTGGAATACACTTGTATACATGTTTAGTTGCTCATTTAACTAGAAAATGTCCAAAACATAAGTCGAATCGCATTTTAGAACTTGAAATCTTGAGTTTTGTTTTCTGCCCAGATTTCTGTTCTCACTTCAACAAATTATATAAAAATCATTTAAACATGAAATTGAACGTTTCTTGAGCCTAAAATCAATTTTAAGAAGTCTACTTTCCAAATCCGTAAGCCTCATAAAAATATAAGCTCATTTGCTATTTTTAGTTACTGAAATAAAAGTACATAGCAGATCTGATGAATCTGACCAGAACCTTGACCAAATCAAAATGAGTAGATCTTGGGCTATGGAACGAATTAGAACTTTAGACCAATGGGAAAAGATTACAAATTTTGTTAGCTTTCCAAATCATACTGGAACGTTTTGTGAAGTTTTGTAAAACTTGAGATATGACCAGATTGGTACACATATGTGAACTAAAAGAGCTGTTGGACCACTTCCACTTTGTAAAATTATATCTCGAGTTGTGCTTGGTTAAAATCGATGCAAAAATACGTTTTGGAAAGCTAAGACATAGGGAAATCTTGTGTAAAAATTTCAGAACGATTCGTTAGTTTTACTTAACCAAATTAATGTCTTAACACGGGTAAAAATCTAAGTCCGACAATAGTAAAAGTCCGACAATAGTAAAATATTCCGACAATGACTCCGACAATTTGACCTTTTGACTCACGGATTGACTTTGACTGTCGGATTAACTCTCGAAAAACTGCACTTTTGGACCCTAATTTTCAAAATTTACACTTTCGGACCATAACTTTAGTGATACATAACATATATACTTTGTAACTCAATGCCGCATAACTTAATGTCGCACTACTCACTGTCACAATCCGTGAATAACAATCCATAAATAACAATCCGTAAATAACATTCCATGAATAACTAATCTATTGACGCATGAGTAATAATCCGAGAATACATATTGACGCACGAGTTGAAATCCGTGAATACCATTGTTGTAGGATAGAATCCGTGAATAACCATTCACGCATAAACAAAAACCCGTGAGTTATTTAGTCCGTCAATCCTCATCATTATCATATGAAATCTTAAGTCCGTGAATAATCATTCATGCATAACAAATCCGTGAATAATCATTAACACTTAACCAAGTCCGTGAATCCCATTATCCGACAATGCCACTGTCGGATAATGCCTTCCGTGAATCCCAAGCCATGAACTTCGACTTTGTCGCATAAGTAAATCCGACAATCCTCATTGTCGGATAAACAGTACCCGACACTTCTCATTGTCGGATAAATAGTATCCGTGAATCCCTTAGTGTCGCATAAATAGTATCCGTGAATCCCTTAGTGTCGCATAAATGGTAACCGTGAATCCCTTAGTGTCGCATGAATAGTATCCGTGAATTCCCCATTGTCGCATAAATCTAGTGTCGGATAATCAAGTATTTTTCACAATTGTCGCATGAATTTTTATTTCCGAAAATCCTTATACATTGGTACAACAATTGGTCAACCAAAAACAAATCCATTGATAAGTATACATCACAGCCAAAAACAAATAATAATAATAATAATGTTTGAATTATTATTACACCTCCGTCACCAACGGGCCGTACATATTTTCAAAACTCAAACTAATCAATCAAACAACCAAATTATTTGGACATAACTAGTTGGATGAACAACTAGCATGGGTGCTCTCTAGAGACACCTACACATTTACTAACTGTGAGCGTTGTGAACGCCCGACAGGTTACAGTCTTCGGACACCTCATAGTATCTCATCATTATTTGCTGATTAGCAAACACCTAAGACTCAGGTGAGTCTCATAGCCCCTCTTTACTGTTTTTACCCAGGGGTGGGATTACATGCTCAGATTTGTTTTACAAATGAACACAAGTACGAAACCTCGATATATTGATTGCATGAGTTTGTTTTATCTAATCATGAAGTCCCTCACAACATAGTTTGTTTATATTGTGATAGCGTGAATGTTAGTGTATGGTACCATATGGGATTGACAATCCCCGTCCGGGGTAGTCGCGCTACCACGACTGCGGTCGAACGGATGCATTTTCATTTGTTCATACATGTGTAGATTAGGCACATGCCGGGGGCAAACTCGATCAGGTCCTTGAATGTGGATCCTGGCACACTTAGTTAAGCTCAAACTATGTGCTCATGGCAATAATATACACTCATACTTTATTTGCATGTTTGCAAATCACTAGACTAAATCTTGTGGTTCATAACATGGATTTCATCAACTTACACCTGTGAGCTCACCAGCTTTTTAGCTGACCTTTTAGCATGTATTCTCAGGTACCCAGTAGTAGTAGATCTGCTCATGACATATTAGCTCGAGTCGCATTCAGATTTCAGAAGATTCATATGCATTTCTATATTTTGTACAATTAGATATGCCTTAGAATCTTTTACTTTTAGCTATGAGCTATTGTAACAAGAACAACAATGTAAAACTTTTATATTATCTATGTAATGGTTTTAAACGACGCATTTAGAGTCGTTCGCTTTATCTGATGTGCTTTGTTATTGATTAGTAACACCCAAATCTTGCTTCCGCTAAACAATAAATTTGGGGGTGTTACATACTCTATGTGAATCAATTTCCGAAAGAAATCAACATGTAAAAGAATTGAGATAAGATGGCGGAATCACTCGATTCAAATTAAAGATAAAAAAATTGTATTAATTAATCACTTCAATTTAATTTATTGTCAATTTATAAGACCAAAGATAACCCTGTGTATAGTAGTTTGTTTTTTCAATGCATTAATATTTTAAATTTATTTTTATACATGCATGTAACGTCTTTTATTTTCTTCAACTGAATATCAATGTTTTTTTTGCCAAAAATAATAAGTTAAATATAAAATTCTCTTTCTCTTCTCTATCTTATATCTTATATATAAATAATACTAGCATGAAACCCCTGCGCAAAACAGCGGATACTACACATAAACACGTTAAAATTGATGTATAATTTATCATATTAGTGATAGTTATTTTGTTACTTTTTCGTTATTTTGTGCTACAATATTTATCATATTGTTTTAATTTTATTTTTTATCGTATGTACATCGTGCTATAAATATATATTAGCTTTGGTGGTCCAGGTGGATCCTTTTGCATACAAACTTCCGGTCAATTAATCTCTTAAATTAACAATAGCATACAAATTCCAAACAACAATATGAAGCAGTTCTCTTTTCAGTCACTTTTTTAAGGTATGAGTACGTGTACGTTAATGTTATATTCCGTGATTGTTCTATATAGTGAACCGTGGTTGTTTTTAATTTTAAAACTAAATGTTAGAGAGTATTTACTTTACTTTAAAATTAAAAAGATTTGTTTCTCGAAGTGACTAAAAAGAATCTTTTGCTTTATTGACTAACAACAGTTTAATGACTTTATGGACACACATTTCGATACTATTAACGCTTGTATAGTTGCTGCCTTGCAGAGTTGCAGCCATTGTAGTTTTGAATCTTGCGCAGTTGATGCCTTACAAGTATTTCGATAAATATATAATGTGATTTGTATCTTTATTTTTATAAATATATAATGTGATGTAACATAACATTTTAAATAATAATATATATTGCATAGCTATCATTTAATCATATATTTAGGCTATGTCTCTCCATACATATATAATGTGATGTGATGTACACATTCATCTTTTAAGTTTTAATTTTAAATGAAACATTTCTTATAAGATAATATGGTTTTCTTTGTATGTATACATATATAGAAAGAAAAGATACTAAACAAAAAAAAATAAACACAGAAATATAATATTGTAATCAACATCCACAATAAAAAGATCATTCTTCAATACCTTTATCCACACAGATAGGATAACTCCCTTCTCTTTAGGCTGTTTGCTGCGAGTAAAGGGTATATGCTGCGAGTAAAGGATATATATAACCCCATTTTACTCGCGAGTAGCAAACAGCCTTTGGATAAGGGAAAAGCCAACCTGCAATGATAATGATACAAGAAAATAATCTTTAAGAAAGGAACATCAAAAGACTTGTATAAACTAATACACTTTTTCTATTATTTCCGATGTGGGAGATATACAAGTGTGTGTTATATGGGTAAGACAAATGGGACCATGATTTTTGATATATCCAGCATAATGTAGAACTTTCCATTCATATAGCACAACTGCTTACTGTACAGGGATGTAGATCTATCACAAATTAATGTTGGAAAAATCAATACCCGATATATGTCTCAAAACAGTTTATTGCAGACCAAATAGTGAACCATGGTTGTTTATTATTTTTAATACTAAATGTTACTATTTACTTTAAAATTAAAAGGATCCGTTCTTAAAGACACCAAAATGAATCTTCAGCTTTATTGACTAAAAACAGTTGACACATATTCCGATACTATTAACGCTTTCACAGTTGCAACTTGCAAGCTTGCAGGCATTGAAGTATTTTGGATTTTGGAGTATATGCCAAAGACCACGGTTCTGGTTTCCCTACCAGAACCGTGGTCTATGTCTGTTTATTTTTGAAATGGACATACTGTACTTCAAATCTTCAATACATTATAAGTCAAATAATTACTCCGTATTATATTATATTATATTATATGTAATCCTTCATTTTCTTCTGGAATACTATTTCCTTTTCCACCGAAAAATAAATTAAAGAGGTCACATAATGTGATAGAGATAAAATTTAATTATCATTATCATCCCGGCCAAATGGTCAATAACAACATACTACGTATTAAATACAAAACTTAATTATCATTTTCGTTTAATTTTCACCATTACATACATTTTATAATACTAGTTTTCAACATGTAGCCTTAAGTATGATTTTCCAGCAATATCCTTTCAACTTGTTACATGAAGGTAGAAATATCCGAGCACTTTGCAACATCATCATAAAAAAAAGCGCGAGATCAACTCTACTACCATATACCATCTCCGTTGAACTCCTTTGAAGCACTTGAGATAATCAATTATAGCCGAGACACTTGAGGTGACGAATTGAAGAAAACAAAAAGAATCCATCCTTACACTTGGCGTGTAAAAAAAAAGGCTCAACCATCAAATTAATGCTTAAAATAAAAAGCATACTTAAACAAAGAAATTGTGGTTGACACTTGAAGGAAGTATCACCGGAAGAATGGGAGAGAATATAATTATAACTTATAGTTATAATGATCATATTATAAGGGAATATTTATTTTCGGATAAAGGGGACGGAACCGAATGTTATAAGACGTAAAAATAGAAAGAACTCAACCATCAAAGAAATTGTGGTTGGCACTTGGCAGGGAGTATCACCGGCAGAATGGGAGGGAATATAATTATAATTTATAATTATAATGATCATATTATAAGGGAATTTTTTTTCCTGGATATAAAAGCGGAGACCCCGCAAACATAAATACATAATCGTATGGGAACTTGAGTTTCGATAAAAGAAACCCGTAAGGCTCTTTATTTTTAAGGCCATTTTTATTGAATAAATTAATTCAAAAATAAAATCTTTAACTGTCACGTTATCTACTTCCTTACTTTCATTCCTACTTTTTCCCACAAATAAAAAATGTAACTGTCAACAGTTGGGTAACCAAACAGACCACGGTTCCTTTAAAATGAACCGTAGGCAAACCATTTGTCTAATTGAGTTATCATAGTATCAATCTATCATACTCTGAATTTCGAAAGCTAGGTTGATAGTTAATAGAAAACAAAAATAACGTTCATGCATTATTTACTTGTAATGCACATTCATGGTGGATCAATCAAAATTGGTGGTGAAAATAATGAAATATCATCTCATAAGGCAAAACAATAAAATAACCTT